>BSSO01001128.1:0-25710 GCA_030267885.1 Mesembryanthemum crystallinum
TTTTTCTAAATAATAATAATAATAATAATAATAATAATAATAATAATAATAATTTAAGAAAAGGTTCCCACCGTCCCACATTGTTCAATATGGAGTAACAGCAAATCGCTATTTATATCATCATGTAAAAGAAGAATACATTGCACATGGAAGTTGGAACGATCAACATAAGTACTACAGTACATTTTTACGTGATTACCATTATAAAAGAGCAATTCTTATTAATTCACTACTCATCACTATAGAGCCACATTTTTACGGGAAATTGTTGACAATGTCATTGGTTTTAAACGCTGGATATAGAGCAAATTTTTGAAACAGAATTTAATTGTAGTATGTGTTTACTCAGTAAACTTTTGCTTAATTTCACCAATTGGAGATCCTGAATGAAAGCCAGCAATATCTCATCTTCCATTTCGCCTTCGTCAAATTCTATAAATATTCTCTGTTTTATTGGATCCTTAAACTAAAACTCCCCAATTTTTTACTAGAGTGAAAGAGAAAAAGAGCGTGTTAAATATAACAAACAAAATGAAGATTATTGCTGCTTTCTTATTCCACTTATGCATTGCAGCTACACTTATCCGGGCTTCAACTGGCTATGATAGGAAGGTATGCATTTTTGCTTATGGTTTGTGTGAAAAGTAATGTGACATCAGGGTACATAGATCGATCGGGATCGGGATCGGGTTTCGTATGTGTACAACTATATAATGATGCAATATTAGGATAGTTCTTTTTGAGAAGGGGAAGAGTTTCGCTCATAGGAGGCACACATAGATTATTAGACGGGTTTTATAAGTGTGCGACAACGTACAAATGTGATATTAGGGTATTTTCTTTTGAGAGCAGGGGAGATTTATTTAGAGATGAAGTACATACGCATTCATAAGATGGGTTTCATCATATGTGTACAACAGAACACAATAATTAAGATTTATTTTCCCCCTTTAGTAGGGAGTGATATAATTTGAAGGAGACACACATTTTGATCACATGGGATTTCAAAATTCAAATGTTTGAAACAGAGTGTTAAATATAGCTGTTGACATATAGAACTTAAAAATTGTAACCTCTGAACTTGATTATATTAAGATTTACTAGGAGATCAAGGTGACCGTGCATTAAACTTCATTAGTCCCATATTGTGATATTGATGTAAAGCACTAAAACTCCTGATTTTCAATTCTCTATGTAATTACTCAATTATCAAATGTAACTAGAAAGAAGAGGGTACATGAACTAACAATTTCTTTTTCTTTTTTCTTTGGGATTATGTTTTAATTAATGAAATAGCCATATATTGTATACATGGGGGATGCACCACCAGAGATTAGACCAGAAGCCATGCACCTGGAACACCACAGTTTGCTCACGGAAGCCATCGGAGAGTATGTCACTTCTCTCTCTTTTCTTGCCTTATCATTCGTCGGCGTTAATGCTATGTTTGGTTGGACAGAAAATGTTCTCTAAGAAATTTGAATAGTTTAACTTTTAATTAACATAAATCACCACTGTCTAGCCAACCAAACATAATAGCATATTAAGTGATGAATGATGATCCTTTGACATTTCGGAAGCCAATCAAATATCTAATCATCAAATTCATAACTTTGTTTCTGAAGTGAAATTGTAGCAAGACAAGCTAAAATCCACAGCTATGGAAGGAGCTTTAATGGGTTCGCGGCCAAATTATTACCTCATGAAGCAAACCGGTTATCAGGTCATTAATTTTCTTTTTCTTATTTGATAATTAGAATTTTTATTAATGAATAATAAAGCTAGCCGGAAAATATTACTAAAATAAATCGCGATTCTTGTAAATATTGAGAAATGCAGCGAAAAGCGGTATTATATCGGTGTTTCCAAGCACAATGCGGAAACTTCTAACAACGAGGACATGGGATTTCTTAGGCATGCCTGAGAACTTGAAGCAACGAAACCCCAAAATGGAAAGCAACACCATTGTGGCTCTCGTCGACACAGGTTTCCTTCTTTTTCTTTTTGGCCCGATTTTATTTCTCAAGAACGTATAGATAGCTAAATTATCTTTAAAAATCATATTCCTAGAGAACATTTATTTTCTTCCCAACCAAACAGGGTTGTAGTTTCAAAGTTCTTTTTTTTTTTTTTTTTTTTCAGTCTAAAGGTGGCACAAGGATAATTGTCAGTACAAAAAATTTACATATTGGGGAATCAAACCTAAAACCTAATGTACTCAGTTCTAATATCAGTCCTAACCACACTAGGTTATGATCTCATTGGCTAGTTTCAAAATAGGTACACATATGAGAAATGTTGATGACATTGTGTGATTTTGGTGGTGGTGTGTTGATAGGAATTTACGTTGAAGCACCAAGCTTCAGTGATGAAGGGTATGGCCCTCCCCCAGCCAAATGGAAAGGAAAATGTGACAAAGGAGAAAATTTTACCGGATGTAACAGGTTCACCTCTGTCTAAATCAGTAATTTTTTGGACTATATTTTGGTTATGCATAAAATATTCTTGAGAAAAAATGTATGAAAAATCGATGGAAATCATTTTTTTTTTTGTTCTAGATCACGTATGAAAAATGATGGAAATTGAGTTATTGCAAAGCATTTGAAGGATAATACTTCTAACCATTTAGAACATATATAGATTTCTTCAAAATAAAATGTTGATGGCTCAATATTAACCATTTTCCTGAAATATTTTTCTACATGCATATCCAAACACAACAATTGATAGCTATTAATTTTTCTAATTTAACAATGCCTAAGTAATACCTTGTTTCATCCTGTCACAATTTGGACTTATTAGTAGGTATCAAAGCATCTACATTGCTTAACCCTTTTTCTTAGACCAATTATATGTGCTAATAAAATGGAAGTCAAATGAAAACTTTTGAAAGTGTGGAATTTTTCACTATGATACTCAAGTTAGTTGTGTTTTAATAATATCAAGTACTGTCTATTTATGGAGAAAGAAATATGTCTAATTTCATGCAGGAAGGTAATTGGAGCAAGGTACTATAACCTGGATGATTCCATGATGGACTTCACCCCAACGGACAACGATGGGCATGGGACCCACACGGCCTCCACAGCGGCCGGGAGGATCGTGAAAGGGGCGAGCCTATACGGGGTGGCAAAGGGGACTGCACGAGGCGCGGTCCCTGGCGCCCGTATTGCTATGTATAAAGTGTGCGGAGCAATGGGGTGCCCTGACACGAACCTCTTGGCAAGCTTCGACGATGCAATTGCTGATGGCGTCGACATCATATCGGCTTCCATTGGGGGTCCCAGCCACAACTTCTTTGAGGACGTGATCGCGATCGGGTCATTCCATGCAATGAAGAAGGGGATTTTGACGGTTTGTGCCGGCGGCAACGATGGGCCGGATGAAGGGACGGTGGGCAATGTGGCACCTTGGATAATCACGGTTGGTGCAACCAATTTGGATAGGGAGTTTAGGACCAAGGTCAAGCTTGGCAATGGAATGAGGTTCAGTGTAAGTTTTAGTCCATCCTCCTTTCGTATATTTCTGTTTTTCTTTGCTTTGTAAGTTAACACTATTTGCATAAAAGCTATGCCCAACACCACTCCAATTCTCCTGATTGCCCTGGCTGGTTCGATAGCTTGAACTAGCCACTCTTTTTTGACGGGCTGTCTAAATTTTTATTGCCAATTGATCATGTATTCGTATTACTCCCTTCGTCCCTAATTAAAAGTGTCGCTTCGTAATCCGCAACTCATGGAGGAAGTACATATGAGTACATTTTCTATGTGTCACCTATAAACTCAACCAATCACAACTTGCAACATTTATAAAACTAGGGTCAATACTTAATTGAAATGAAGCAGCTATCAATGTAATAGCACATAATTATGGTTGCGGTTGTCACGGGTTCGAGCCTCCTGGGGAGCACCTACACGAATTTATTCGTGGAATACCCGAGGCCGTGCGTTAGGAGGTGCCCTTTAGCCACGCCCAAGGAGTAAGGAAGTTCCTCCTTGCAGACNAAAAAAAATTATGGTTGCGGTTACGGATGACGTGATAGATCAAATTTTTATTGGCCTTTGTGCTTAGTGGTACGCAAACTGTAAGGTTGAGAATTTTGATTTTCATCCATTTTTATGTCTCTTCTCCCCAAAATCGGAAAGAAAACAAAAAAAAAAAAAAAAATGGCGTTCAACCTAGTGTTGCCTATGATTCTTGTAGCATAGACTGATTGAATTGGTGTTTATGATATCAGGGAAAGTCCATAAATACATTTTCACCGAAGAAGACAATGTATCCTCTAACAAGCTCTGCTCTTGCATCTAACGTCTCTAACAGTCCCTACACAAACATAAGGTATTACCTACTTGTATGCCCCAAATAGACAATTAGACAATGAGATCCCCAATATATATTTTTTCATATTTTTGAGTATACCATATGGTGGCAGCATTTGTGAGAGTGATACACTTGCTGAGAGCAAAGTGAAGGGAAAGATAGTGTTATGCTTGGGGAATTCTGCAGCTGACTGGACCATCAAAAGCTACAAGGGCGCCGGCACCATCATCGCCCTTGACGAGGTCACTGACCTTGTCAGCACCGCGCTCGTCCCTGCAACTATGGTTTCTGCCAAGGCCGGCCGCAAGATCGCTCGATACATCAACAGGACCAAGTACACACTTTCTTCTCCTTACCACACTTTTCTACTCTTTTACATACAATTTTGTGGTCGTGTTTCTCAGAGACTTTATCAGCTAAATTAGACGTCCAATAAAAACAACAAGTTTAGAGGGGTCGTCTTTGTCATACTACTACATACACCTAGTTACTTTACTTTCAAGCATTGTCAAATGTTTAACCGAGCACACAAGAGTCACTATAGGGATTAGAAGATCAAATTAGACTACAGGTCCATTTGGCTTAGCTTATACCAACTTCTGCTTCTCCTCTCACATTTCTTCTTCCACAACACATCTTCCTCCACTTCTTCCTTCATCTTCAACTTTTATAAAGTTAAAATGTAGCACGAAGTATAATTACAAACTAACCCTATTTTAATTTCTGAGGGGGTGAGGGAGGTGGAATATGCGAAGGATAAGTAGAAGTTGACATAAGCTACGCGAAATAAACCGCTTTAATCTTACAATTAGACTGTACAACAATGACATTTAATCTANGGAGCAAATCACTATTAGATGTGACCTGCTTTTACAATGCTGTTCTACAGGAGTTTTACAAATTTCTCTGCCTAAAACACTGAATTCTGAAATTACAGGTCGGCACAGGCTATCATTTACAAAACAATAAATGTAAATACAACCAAAGCTCCAGTAGTTGCATCATTTTCATCCAGAGGCCCACAAGTCGTTGCCCGAAACATCATCAAGGTACCACATCTAGCCGATATAGCAACTCCCCCCTTCTTTATCCTCCATTGTACAATATTCCAATCAAAATCTCACCTCTAATGGTTCATACAGCCTGATATAAGTGCACCAGGACTGAACATCCTGGCTGGTTACTCGAAACTGGTATCCATCACAAATGAGCCACTGGATAGTCGCTTCACCACCTTCAATATCATCTCAGGGACATCCATGGCTTGTCCTCATGTTTCGGGTGCTGCTGCCTACGTCAAGTCATTCCATCCTGACTGGTCACCTGCTGCCATCAAGTCCGCTCTCATGACCACTGGTAAATTTATCACTTCCTCCTGAGATTGCATAACTACTTTCACATGTTTAATGAAACAGTAAGCTGAATGTCAACTGTTCCACTGAAACAGATTCAGCTTACTGTTCCATTGAACATATGCAAGTAGTAACCAATTTTTTCACCATGCAGAGGTATATTACATGCATGTTGACTTCCCGTAGTGATATTTACTGGGTTGTTGTTATTGTTGTTGTGAATTGTGCTACACCCTGCAGCTTCTACAAGCCGATTCTATGTCTTAATGTCTTGTGTCGGTGATTAATGTTGTTGCTTAATGTTGTCAATCGGACTGAATTACACAAATGTAGTTGGTTATGTGGATCAAGTGGGAGTCACCTATTTGAGGGTGGAAAATTAGCATATGAGTCACCCATCTAGAGCATATGAATCAGCCAATCTAGAGCATGAGTCTCCCATCTAGAGCATTTAAGTTCCCCATCTTGAGTATACGAGTGTCCTCTCAGAAACTGGTCCTAAACTCTTCAAAAACTGCTTAATATTGTTGTTGCAACTGTCTCTAGAAGCTGATTCTATCCACTGCACTCTGCAGCTAAACCTGTAAATGGTTCTGGAATTGAGAACCCACTAAACTCAGGATCCGGGCTGTTGAACCCTGTTGACGCAGTCCACCCCGGCCTAGTGTACGACCTATCAACCAAGGACTACTTCCGATGGCTATGCAAGGAAGGGTACAACAGCACCACCATATCCCTACTCTCCGGGGGCAAGATGCCTCGTTTCAACTGCTCCAAGTTTACGCCTGTAGAGGGGACAGATGGGCTAAACTACCCATCAATGCACGCCCAGCTCCTCGCTGATGATACCAGAATTTCGGCAGTTTTCCAGCGGACAGTCACCCATGTTGGATTTGGACCTTCCGTTTACAAAGCCAAGGTGAGCTCACCTAAGAATATGAAGATCAAAGTCATACCCGATGTTTTATCGTTCACCCAGCTGCACGAGAAACGGTCCTTCAAGGTTGTCGTGAGCGGGCCAATTACTGAAGATACACCTGATATTCCTGCTGCATACCTTGAGTGGAGTGACAACAAGCATAGGGTGAGAAGCCCTATTGTAATCTATAAACCACTAGTGTGACAAACAGATTTTGTTTTTATTTATAGGGGCTATCAATTTTGTATTACAGTTTCATAGTGGAGCTCTTTTGGTGCTAACTTTGGTCTGCCAGTTTACAATTATCAGCTGTAGCTAATCCGGGAACTAGAGTTTATCCTAAGATCTGCAATCATTAACAATGGAAGAACATAAAGAAAGAAAGATGACAGTTATTGGTTCAATTCAAAATGTAAGATTAAGTAAATTGTAAAACTGAATTGATTTGAAGGTAAAATTAAAAGACAAAATGAACAAGGATATAAGAACTAATGGATTTCCATTTCATAATGAAACAAAGAGCCGGATTTAGACGAATACCAACATACCGCCTTATTTTACAAAAACACCTGATAAAAAGCTCAAACACAGCAAAAACCCACCTGCTCTGACAACATAGTTACCAGGCTTGGGGGACTAACTGAATGTTTTAAGACCTAAGATTTGAAAAAACTCTCAACCAACTATTTTACAAAACCACCTGATAAACCAGGTTTTCTAATTATCTAAACAGCAAAAACCCACCTGATGACAGAGTTATCAGGTTTGTGGGATAACTGAAAGTTTCAAGACCTATGATTTGTGGGATATCTCTGGTTGCAGTAAAGCATATCTCTGATTGCAGTAAGCTAGGTTTCAAATGTCCAGTAAATCTACCATCAGTTTACTTTTTCCTTAGCCAAATCCTCCTCTGGCTGGAAAGTAATGTATGCTTTTCAGCTTCATCAACTCCCTCCGCCTCTTCCTGGCCTCTGCACCAACATTTGCATCCATTTTCTTTTTACTGAATTTAACAGCACTTTTTCTGTGTTCTGTTTGAACACCGGTTGCTGATGGAACCCGCATATTATTAGGAGTATGAGGTGAGATGCAATCTTCTTTTTCACAGGAAATTCCGAATGGAACCTCAAGAAAACTGTTCCTAGGTTTGGGTTGAGTCAGTATGTGAGCTTCTGTTTTGACATCACCTTGTACCAAAGATTGGCTAAATAAGGAAGGCATGTTTGAGGATGGACTAGAGACGTGTTTGACAGCATCAAAAGCTTCATCTTTGTCTTTCAAGTGCAAGGAAAGATGTTGATCGATGCCATTGTTCTTGGTATTTGGCGTAGGTAAGAACCAGGGGCATGGAACTATGCACCAGGGCATGTTTTGGCTATTGATGTTCGGGGTATTTTCTTGCTTTTGTGATAGGCAAGGATTCACATGATGGGTTGGCATAATTACTTTTGATGAAAAGGCCATACTATGGTTAGTCAGTTGAGAGAGGTTCACATCTGAAGAAGGCTGCATAAATGAAGGCAATAGAAATGGGGCTGATGATGAGTTGTATATGAGAAAAGGCCAATTCGCTGACAGGAGACTACAAGTATCAGCATCCGATGATTTGGCAGCTTCTCTCCAATTTTCGCCGAGCTTGAGTCCTAACCTTTGACATATCTGCATAACATGGTGCTGTGTGAGACGCTTTGCAACATACAGTAGAATATAATGCTCCCTCTGTCCAGATTGAAGGTCCAATATCGACTTATCTTTTTGTTCCTAGGTGATGCTCCCTCTGGTTCAAAATAAGTGTCCATTTAGAGAACAATATCATTTTAGAGCTCTCTTCTTTAGTCGAAGTGTCATCTTACGTTTTCAGTGTAAAAATTTGACAAATTTCCCAACTTTCGTTAATTTCCTACCAGCATTAGATTTTCTGGGTGTAAAGGAGGCCAATGCTGATGGATTTTGAACGCTAGTCCCTGTTATCAACCCCAAAGACTGTACAAGCTAAGCTAGCTTACACCCACTCCTACCAACACTAAGGAACATATACGATCTTATCTTTTCCCAATAATATAATAGTCACTACAGTTTCTTAATTAGTTTGCAAAACCTTGATAAATGACACTATTTTGAGTCGGAGGGAGGAACTTACACACATATTCCCACTTGAACTCTAAATTTTGTGGGTTGAACCTCTCAAACTTTACTATGTGTGTTAAGTCAACTTTGGACCTTTTCTTCGGGACGGAGAGAGTAAAATCCTTTCACATGAGATCCTCATAAGTACCTGCTCCTTCAGATTGCAGTTTGCATTTTTGGTCGACTGAAACTCTTTGACAGCCAATTCCTTGCTCTATTCAAGTACAATCACCACAAAATGAAAGGAAGCAAACAATATCAGTATACCAGTTACATATAAAGGAATAATCTTCTTGGTAACAATCCCATAGAGCAGAAAGGCATACCTTTTTCAATTTCTCATTCTCCGCTGCTAAATCAGCAGCTTTCTTGGTTAGCTCTTCATACAAAGCCTGAATAAGTAAAAATATACATATTTAGTACACATTAAAAACGAAATGGGAAAGGTCTAACCACAGATGAGCTCCATACGCACTCAATGCAGACGCACAGAGAGAAATGTTTACCTGTCTCCGACGAATAGTCTGTCTGGCCGACTCCCTGTTAGCTAATATCCTACGTAACCTTCGTGCTTCCTTCTCTGCCTGGTTTAAGAAAGTTTCAGTTGAGCATAGGACTGATAAGCCATAATTAACAATAAAACATAAAAGAATCATGAAATCATGTAAATGAGAATAAAAAATACCTCAGTTAAGTTCTGTCTCAACCTGCCTCCACCATGTGGTCCGTTACCTACAGGACTGGGTTCAGCTGATTCACAGACCTCCTCGACTTGTACATCCACATTTTGACACCCGTTTTTCTCACACTCCTCCTCATCACATAATGCAGCTTGATCCTGTTTATGATTCAAACTGGTTAGATATAGCCCCTAAACTTAGCCGTAACACAGAGGGACAGAACACAGGTTCAGATTATAATATCCAAGTTTTCAGCCTGTTAGACATATTCAGAAGAGGCAAGTACTATTTTTCTTGTCCTTTCATTAATGTGTGAGAGCACAAATGAGTATGACTTAATCAACTAAGAATCATTACAAGCATCAAACTAGATCCTAACTACTGTTCTCAAAGAAGGGATGTGTTGTGCAAGGTCATTGGCAAATCTTTGGATTTTAGGATGCACATACATCTTCAGTTTTCCCTGCTAGTTTCAGAGCACCTCCTTTTTTCAAACAAATTTCCTTTTACTAAGGTTTTGACTAATAAAAAAGCATAATATAGAAAATACTCCCTTTTTTTACAAAAGGTATGCCCATAATTCTAGCCTCAATCTACCTATGACTTGGAAAAACCGGACCTAATCTGAGAAAACTGTCTCGATCCACCTGAAAATGACGATAATTATCCGAAACCTACCAAATCAGATCAAGTCCACATTTCTTTATCCAATTAACTTAATTGACCAGATCCGAAAACACGTGATCCAAAGAGGCATAAAACCGAAATAAACTCAAGACCATATCTACTCAAAATGTTACTACCCCAGACTCAAAATGTCCAAAAATCCAATATAACGAAAAGAAGAAAACAAACTGAGTGCAGAGAAATAAAGTTGACTGTAGCAACTTTTACCTAAATAATTCACATACTCTACACTTACAAAATTGCCTAAACGAATTCTAATGTCTAGAAGTTTAAATACGATAATAATAAATCTGATATGGCACAAGCTGCTAGTATGGTTGTAACCTCCGGGGCTATTTTAGCTCACCCTGACTGGAGGGTAACTTATTTACTGCCTTTTTTTCCTACCAAAAAAAAAATTAAATTAAATATAATACTTTATAAAGTATCGTATTTTTCTCGATCCAATAAGATATGGAACTTAATTTTTTATTTTTTGTATTAGTGCAAAACTGAAACTTAATACTCTATTAATTCAATGTGATATGACACGAAATCTGAATAAACCAAAATCAGAGATGATCGAAACCCAAACTACTACCTACCTCCATCCTCAGAAATCTAACTATAACCAGAACTTAAAATAATAGGTACTAACAAAAGTGATAGGACTCAACACATATGACTTTGGATAACCAAAACATTATTAAATACCAGCGGAGATAAGGGCGTGATCATTCCACCCTACCAAATCCCATTTCAGATCTGATCGTTCTATTCAGGACATTCACTTTTTCTCTCATATATTACTACTCATTTGTATCCGTTCAAGTTAGTTCAGTTCAGTTTAGATATTTTCATGCGAACTAAGCACGCCCTAACTCAACTCAAAATCGGCCTAATCTTTCAAATTACCCAATAGAGATAATTTGTCCCATTCATGTTCAGTTAGTAAAGCTTATGACACAGTAAACCGGAGTGAGACTGGAGATACACATAATTAGAACATCTTCACCGCAGATTGCCGCCTCATCCACTACAACTGTTTAGATGGCTTTTTCATGTTCATCCAAAAATTATGCCCACCAAGGAAAATCTGGACAAGTTCACCATATATAGGTTACATCTGTCAAAGACTCCAAATCAAGATCGCGTGGGTCCCACCATTAACGTGGCGAGTCCCTATTAGATAGAACTACTATTAAGAACTAGTACTAATTAAGAGCAGATGAAGGAACAACCAAAAATGGAAAAACATATTGCACGTTGTTTGGTAAATGGAATTTAAACAAGGGAAAAAGACTCGTACAGCCACCAAACCAACCAAACAAGAATTAAGACGAAGTCTATAATACAGTAAAACTACAAGTTTAAAGAAAATAAACTACGTGCATTTGTTAGTAATGACTCATGAATATAGCTAATTGAGGCTAGATCCCTTTGTTATTCATAAGTATGTGAATTTCTATTTTTTTTTTTAATTATGCATGAGCATGTGAATAGGAATTAAGGCTGTATACATCTTAACGTCCCATATCACATACTTGTATCGTTGATTCGTTGTTTACTATATATGAAGCCTCGGTACCACATGTGTCAGCAAACTTGTAGTCCTCTCATATAATTTCTTCCTTTCAATTAAAAGAGATTATTGTATGGTCCCAAACTATTGGTTCTGACATATTTACCATATCTTACTTCCAAAATTTTGTGTGAGAGGAGTATTGGTCCTGGACTATGTAATAATTACTCCAATTAAAGAGGGTATTTTGAGAACTTTTGCGACAAGAATAATTACGTTAGTGAAACAAAAGAGGGAAAAGGAAAGGGAACCCTACCACATTGAGATCGAAGGGCAAAGGCACCGAGTTAGAACCCAAAGCCGAACTCGGTTTGGAACGAGTAATGTCCAACTCGGACTCGGTCTTGACTCGCTTGTTACTCGACCGCTTCCCTTTACTGCCCCAATATTTACGATGGGCTGACTCGGCGCCGCCATCTTTAGCACCGCCATAATTATCGCTATCTTTTCTCTTGCACAAGTTGGCCAAAACCCTAGCGACTTCGAACTCGCCATAATCGGAACCCTCCCCGGAAAAACTATCCATCGCCGCCATCGACGACGACAAAGAAGAGGGAGAAGATGAAGAAGAAGAAGAAGAACTCGAAGCGGTTGAACTCAGTTGAGGCATGTTGTGGTGAGTTCCGAGTTGACTCATTAAAAGAATTTAGAGATAGAGAGAGAGAGAGAAATGAAGAAGATGAAATGGAAGAAGAAGAAGAAGTGGTGAAGAGGTGATGGTGTTGGGTTTTTGTAGGCGCGGTTTGGAGAGAGAGAGAGAGAGAGAGAGAAAAAAAGAGAGAGATTGGTAGAAAAAGGGTGAGAAAGCCAGGTGTGATGCCAGATCGCAAGTTGACACATGTGGTCTTTCTGGTGTCTCTATGCATCTCTGTTTGCCACGTGTCCTCTTTTCCATGCTGGATACTTCTCCCGCCTGCTCCCGGCACATGACCCAACAATTAATATAATATAATTTCACATTTCGGTTAATTTTATTTTGAAGGAAAAAACTGGAGCTTCTACTTCTACATCTATTTTAACTTCTTAGAAGTCAAAAGTGGTGGAGGAGGTGGTGGAAGAGGGGAGGTGGAGAAGGAATGTGAAGGAAAAAGTAGAAGTTGAGAGAAGTTTGGCCAAACGGGCACTTAAGTAGATTCAGGCCTAACTCACAAACTCTTATTATTCATACGTCTCATCTAATAATTCGATGAGACATGTCTCAAATAAGAATTTGCCAACATTCTAAAAATTGTTTAATCTTATGCTGAGATAATATTTCATCTAAGTTTACCAACTTTTTTTTTTTTTTTTTGAGCATACTGATCTATTTTTGGTGTTATCAATAGTAGGGTGATCAATTTATTAACCTTTAATAAATTTGTGTAGTGAGGGTGCGTACATTACAAGAAATTATTGTATGGTTCCGAATCAATGGTCTTTTCTCTCATATAATGAGATATTTATACCATATCTTTTATGGGTGATTTGGAGTTAATTTCATAATTATGTGAGAGGGAAAAAAATACATGCAGTAGGTTACAGAACCCAAAATCAAATTACACCGAATAGATATCCATATATACATAGAATAACAATAATCTTAATAAAAAATATATATCCACCAAAAGAAAAATTAATACCACAAATAACCTTTAAGGCTTTAACAAAAATAAAAGGATAGATTCTAGAGACTTTCTCTCATTTCATTTACAAGAAGGAACTAACGTAGATAGGTTGTAAACACGACACGTGGCAGCAGTAGGGAAATCATCAAGTGAGGTTTTGATGATGCAAATGTACCCCGTTGTATTGCTTCCATGCATGGGGAGGCGGCTACATACGTGTCGCATGCAGAGTAGGTGAGTGTTGACACTCTCACTGACTGATCAAGTTGGCTGCTGCTTATGGCGGTTTTGTGTATGTTTTGATGTGTCAAGGTGCATGTGGTTAGAAATTTAGGATATAGCGGCAAACAATTGGTGGGTTTTTGAGCTTCCCTTTTATACTAGTACTATACTAAAAACCAGCAATCTTATAGTATAGTAGTATTTTTGAATCATTAGCCAAAGGGCCAACTTGTTTGCTTTAATTTTTCTGCAATCACCCTCACTTCTTTGTTCTTTCTTATTAGGCTACTATATAGTATATATACCTTACCCTTCCATATAGGAAATGTCCCTCGCAACTCTTTTGAGGTAGGTAGCTATAGCTTCACCTCAAACCCAACTCAAGCCCATGTCACTAGACTAGCTAGCTCACTACATCACCCTCACCTAAGCATATATTGTTACTATATTGGAAGAGTCAATTTCAATGTTGATGTCAATGTAGTGATCTTAGTCTAGCTAAGGCCAGTGATCTTGGTCTAGCTAAGGCCAGGCTAGCTTTTGCCTTGGCTTTTGTTAATGTTTAGTTGGTTCATTTGCGTATTTGTTGTCATATATCAGAAATTTTAATGCATACAAGAAGCAGAAAGTGAGATTATATATGAAAGATAAGATTGTATACACAAATTTCGTGTCTAAATTAAATAAGACAAGAAATAAGGAACAAATATAATTTTGTATTGATTTGAATGTATGGGTACAATTCTCTGTGTATCTGTTACAAAGCACAAATAAATAAATCCTTTGATTCTGAACATTGTTTACAAAGAACAAATAAATAAACTTTGTTTGTTCTTGAAAGAGGGTATTCGAAGACTTGAATCTCGATCGATCAAGAGTGATGGAGGAAATGCTCTGGCAGGGTTTTCTACTTTTTGATTTCCAATCCCTTCAATGAACGAGGGAGTCTTATATTTATAGGGAAATTCGAAACCACCTGGCGGGCTTTCTCCCTTTTGTGGGCCTTGTAGTGACGGATTGGGCCTAATTTAGTGACTTTGTAGTCTCATATACGACTTGGTAGTCTTCTTTATTAGGCTTGACCCATTTAACTATTTACTTGGACTAACTGATTTGGATCGGCCCAATTAAGGGTTAAATATAAGCCCGTTTGGTTAATTTTGGCTTCTAGGCCACAATATTTTTAATGGGAAATATTAATTAAATTAGGTTAAATAATTTATTTTAACCCAAAATAATTAATTAATTTAATAAGGCATATTAATAAATTTTTAATGCCTAGAAAGATACCATAAGATTAGTTTGTCGTTGAAGTACTAAACATCTGAAAATGACATGTAGACAACCTGACTTATTATTTGGAGTAGAACCTCTAACTTATGATGAGAAGGGATCAGTAAATGGGAGACTTGCATTGAATGAGATTGGGTATGATGTACGTAGTTGTTTAGACCAGCTCTAAATCGTGAGCATGATACTTGCACATTAGAATTCTCGTCTATGATGCCATATATGCATCTCAAATGATTTACTATATATGCAATGCTGATTTGTAAAGCTTGGCCAGATACTCAAAAGAGCGAGATTGTCTGCTTACAATTACAAAGGTTACATTGTGATAACTCTGAAGAGTCAAGCGACGCATTTGCATATTGACTGCATATCATGTTTCCAACGTACAAGATAATAAGTGTTGATGAAGAGCACTTCAAATGCAATTTTTGTACGTACCCACCCACCCTTGTGGTGCAGCTGGTTACGTACGTACATTGTTTGCCTCATCGTGTATGACAAAAATCAGAGGTAACAACTCTGATTTTGGTAACAAAAAGACAAGTTAAACTGAGTGGACGGAACATCTTCAGAATATATATAGTGGTTGATGTATGTATGTAACAATAACATGATCGAGCCCATGAACATGAAAATATATACTAGCAATCTTTGTATTATAGTTACATACATACTGCAAGTGAACTGAAATTTAGATTGCACTCCCTTGGCTCCTCTTGTTCACAACTCCCCCCCATGAATGAATATGGCAATCCTTAAATTACTATAAAATAATAAGGGAACTGAAAATTTAGGTTAGACGTACTTTTCTTGTTGGCCGAGGCTCAATGGTGGATCCAACAATAACTTTAAGGGGGTTTCTTTTAACAAACTTTAACATTTGTTTAGTTTGTTTACTATAAGTATGTAATTTTTTTTTAGGAATAATTCCACTTTGGTTACCTGAGTTATGGCATAATCATTTTTTGGTGACCTTAATTTTGCATATTTCCACTTTGGTTACCAGTAATTTGAAAATTAGTCTTACTTTGGTGATTTTCGTTAGTTCCGTCAAGTTGACTGTTTGTTTGATAAGCAAAACGGCTGCGTTGCAATAATGAGAGGGGCATTTAGGTTAGTTGGCGTTATACCCATTCATATGGGCTGTCTGAATTAGTATTAAGAACCCTTATCAGTATTGTTTTCTTCTCTATTAGGGTTTTTTTATTTGTTTTTTAAGTGGAAAATGTTTTTAAATGCTGTTTTATGTGTGGTAATGGATACTGTGTTGTTATTATATAATGCATGTGTGATAAACTAACAGTTAACTCGACGGAACTAATGGAATTCACCAAAGTGAAACTAATTTTCAAATTACTGGTAACCAATTTGAGAATATGCAAAATTAAGGTCACCAAAAAATGATTATGCCATACCTCAGGTCACCAAAGTGGAATTTTTCCTTTTTTTTAACATTTTTTCCAATTTACTCATAATAGTAATAAAATAAAATAAAATAAGGTAAAAAAAACTATATCCGACATTGTTGAGGATCCTTGTTAACTACTCTCTCCGTCCACAAATAAGTATTCGGATCATTCTCTAATGATAAAATATCATGAACTCGTAAGTCTGCCTGAGTTTGTTGATTGTCAGTAATGAAAGACTCCCCTGATTATAAATTGAGTACATATTGACCTATTCTCCAAGCACATATATACTACCATAACTCATACTAGCTAACTAGTTTCCTCGATTTAGAAAGAACTCTAATACTCCCATCCATATGCATGTTATCTTAAATATATAATACTATCAAGTAGTATATGGTTTTCTAGGTTGATTTCAGGCTAGATACATATGGAAAAGAAGTGCCCTCACCAAACAATGAATCCCATTTGTCGAGTCTCCACAAGTCGTCGGTTAATCCTTGATCCATTTATTGAATATTCACATGTTATCGTTGAATCCTCTAACTATCAAGTCTTCCGGTATCAAAATGTCATCAACTAAAGTCGATGTCTTATCACTGCTTTCATTACTTTTAATTGACCCATTTATGGTCGTCGATCAATTAAGCAGCCAGGTTCATCATTCAAGTTCATCATCTAGGTGATCCTGAACATCACCATAACCGCCTTTCTGATCTTCATTTGTTTCTGCATGAACCCATGATTGAATATATCAATCCTTGTATTATAGCACATACTGTAAGTGAACTGAAACTTAGGTTACACTTCATTGGCTCCTCTTGTTAACTACTTGATCCATGTTCTTGTTTACTACTCCCTCTATATATGATAGTAGTATTGTAAATTAAGTGAACTGAAATTTAGGTTACACTTTACTTGTTGGTTGAGGCTCTTCTTGTTTACTACTCCCTCTATCCACATGTTCTTATTTCATTATCTTGTAATAAAATATTATGATCAAGCTCGTAATAGAAATATGTGTTGAACTTGTTGGTTTTTGGTGATGTTAGAGACTCTTCTGTTTATAATAGAAAACATATTGACTTATTCTCCAATATTCTTCAAACATAGCTAATAATATTCGTCATACTAGTTTCCTCAATTCAGAAATATCTCTAATATGTGTTAACTTAAATATTTAATATCAAGTATATAGTTTTCTAGGTTAATTTCATGCTCGATACATATGGAAAAAAAGTGTCCTCACTAAAGGATGAATGGCCTTATTTATCGAGTCTTCACAAGTTGCCGGTTATTTCTCGATCCGTTGAATCTTCACATGTTATAGTTGAATCCTCTATCAATCAAGTCTTCCCATATCAAAATGTCATCAAGTATGGGAAAGTCAATGTCTTGTCGATACTTTTACTTTTATTGACCCATTTATGGCAGTCAAGATATCAGGTTCATCATTCAAGTTCATCATCTAGGTGATCCTGAACATCACCATAGTCACCTTTCTTCATTTGTTTCCAGTAATAGCTCATCGTCCTCAGATCCCAACTTCCTATGAGTTTATGTTCAAGATTATTATCTAATCATGGATTTCTCACGTGATCCACCACAGAAAAAGAAAAGAAAATTGTTTGGATTTTGCTTTTTTGGATTATTCACAATTGCACTACTAGAAAATACAGAGGTTCTCGATGCTTTTAAATTTACTTTTTTTTAACATTTTTCTACATTTTCGAAATTTGCCCTTGAGAATTTTTCGACGCTTTTTTCTATCGGTGTCTTTTTTAATGGCAATGCTTTTTCACGTCCAATATAGTCAAATCTCGACGATTTTGCCATCAAAAGCTAAGGTTTTTCCCACAAAGTAGTAGTGCACATATTTCTCAACGCTTTTTTTGTTTTGTCGATAGTTCCTTTTTCCGGGAATTTTTTGAATGATGGCGCCATGAACTTTATGACGGATAAAAGGTTCAAAAATGTTGACAATTCTTTATGTTTTTTTTTATAATTTTTATTTTTCTAGATATTTTAATATTAGGTGAGCAAGAAGTAATATATGACAATAATATAACCTTTCAGCAAGTTGTAGAAAATAATCCCACCTTTCATATTTGCAGAGAATAATCTCACATTTCACTATAGTTGCACGAGACAGTTTCAGGTGTACGTCGTTACCTTCACCATTAGATTTTAATGACGTAAAAAGAAATCCAATTAAAAGAAAAGGAAATAATAGTCAACGCCACGTCATAAAAATTTAGTGGAGAAGGTAACGACGTCCACCCGTGATCGTTTTGTGCAACTATAGTGAAATGTATAATTATTGTATGCAAATATGAAAGGTGTGATCATTTTCTACAACTTGCTGAAAAGTTGGATTATTATAAACCAATTTAGTCAAATTACTGACCAGAATATTAATGAATTAAGAAAATATCTAGTGCTCCCTCCGATTTTGGATAAGTGTCGTCTTAGCAAATTTTCTATTGGTCTAGTTTTAAATAAGTGTTATTCTAGCTATTAATGCAAAATATTGATCGACTAAGTTTCCTATTTCATCCCCATTTTAAATAAATTAAATTTACTACTACTATCCTAACTTTCTCCAATGATCATACTTCAAATAGGGTAGTCTAGTCATTTGACTGTTTTTCATAATTAGCCCAACCCAGTGGCCACCACCAGTTAGGATCGATACTAGAACAAGTCTATATAAAAATAATGTACGGAGTACTTTTTAAATAGGGAGATTTCTCCTACATCAATAACAAGCCAGATAGGAAAAAGGAGTTGCCCAAGTGGTGGGAGCTCTTTTACCCCAACCTCATGGTCGAGGGTTCGAATCCTACTACCCATATTTGTGGGGGAATTTCCTATGATAGACTTTGGTCCATCTTCCAACCTTGTGATGGGGTTCCTTGTGGGCTGGGTTATCCCCTTATCCCCTCAGTCCACAGGGGCGGGTCTCTTGGGGCTCGTTAGTTGCCTGTTCAAAAAAAAAATAAAAAAAATAACAAGCCAGATTTACGAGTTCACAATTTTTTACTCCCTCAGTCCTTTAATTATCTTTCAGATACCTCTAAAATTTTGTCCCTTATTTATCTTTCAAAACCCACAAATACCAACTCTTCCCTTTAATACCCCCAACTAACAAACCAATACAATAAACAATCTTTCTTTCTCTTTCCAATCCATCTCTTTCCAAAAAAATAGAAATGATAAAATAATAAGCACATGGGTTCTCCTCCTTCAAGGGCAAAATTGTACAAATACCTCTCCTTAAATCTCATCCTATAACAATTTTCGCAAGATAAATGAGGGACGGAGGGAGTATCATGGTATAAGAATAGAGCTTTCGTTATGCTGGTACACTGGACTCTAGTTGTTCTGCCACAAGAAAATTTTCTATATGTAATTGGATTATTAGAAACCAATTTTCCTTAATTGAAAATAGTTGCATTGGAATAATCGATGGTAATTTTAGAAATTGAACAACTAATTTCGTATCGTAAATCATAAAGTGACATTTATTAAACAAGAAATTAGTTTTTCTAAAAAAAATGAAAGAAATATAGTAGTAGTAATTAGTAGTGGGCTAGCATAGTAAATTGAACACTCTTGTGCAGCAGTGATGCTCTATTTGGTAAAATTAGCTGTAACTGAAAGTTATAGGTATAACTGTTACTTCAAATCTTGTTTGGTAGCTAAGAGAAAATTTCGCTGCAAATGAAAACTAATTGTTGTTTCAAATCTTGTTTGGTAGTTGAGATTAAAAAAAAAAAAAAAAAAAAAANAAAAAAGGTTTCAAGCTGTAACTTTTGCTCAAAAACTAGCTTTTGGTGCCAAACATATCCTAACCATTAGACGATTCAACCCAGGGGCTAATTTTTCCAATTTAGGAGTTACTTCTGACAACTTAAGGGTGGCGTTTTACATTTTAGGTTAATTTTAAAAAAAAAATACATTAAATTGTAAAGAAGCCACCCCTAAGTCGCTAAAAATAGCTCATAAATTACGAAAAGTCATCATCGGATTGGGTGTTGTAGCAGTTAGACAGTTGTACACAACAATTTGCGTTTCCATAATATGTATGCGAAAAAACTTAGCTGATATTACATCTACATTATGATAACATTCATTTTTACTTTTTGAGACCGCTATTTGGAATACCACTAATATCTGTTACTCCCTTCGTTTCACTAAAATCTCTACGTCCGAACTTTGTACGGTCTTCAAGACGACACTTTGACCATGAATAATTGTATTTATATAAATTCGAAAATTTATAAAAATTTAATATTTTGAAAATACTATTTAAGATGAATTCAAAAATGTTATTTTTACTTTAAAAATTATTATAATTTTTCATATATTAATGGTCAAAGAAAACTTTGACTTTGAAAAGTTTGAACGTCAAGATTTTAGTGAAAAGGAGGGAGTATAATATATGAATTATATTTTAAATACGATAGTCTACTTATATCATCATCATTCAATAAGCCATTAACCTAATTGTGAATTGCCAAGTGTAAAAACACAAATTAATTATTTTCCATTTTCATTTTCCACCAATGATGGTTTAATATGACTGGCACACAAGGTATGCATCAATTGAGCTAGTCTTGGTTACCTAGATATGGGCCATTGACATTGTCATGTTGAACAAGCTAATGCATATTCTAATTCAGTAGTAGTCAATGAAACTAGCGTGTTAAGACTCACGAGGCTTAAGCATACTAGCCCACTATACGATGACCCAGAGTACAAAGAAAAAGGAACTAATGAATCAACCTAATTGATGCACCAACTTAAGAAGTTGGGATCATTTTTCTTCCACATTTGCTTTCCAATACCAAATCAAACCACAAGCAAGCGTTCGGAACCTCTATTTGGAAACTCCGGGTTCTACCCTGGCCGTCAATGTGGATAAGTTTCACCTTTGGGGCTCATCGTTTCTCTCTTTTTTCCCCAAGGATGATGGGGACAGCAGTGTAGGAGTTGCAAAACCAGCAACACGACTGAATGATGATGATGATGATGATGATGTAGGTGGGATTCTTGGAGAGAGAGCAGTGAACTCCAGGGCTTGGAACCTGAGTTCTAAGGGGTAGTCAGCGACACATCCAATTCTCGGGCCAGCCCCTGTTGACCAGGTCCTCGAGAGCTGATGCCCCAGTTCGTAAGAATTAGCTTTCTTTGAATTTATTCTCTCCAGTATCGCTTCCTTGGGCACTGTTGTTCTTGGGCTCTGAAGACCACCAGATAGAGTTCTCTTGTATTCAGGTCGGACTTCAGCCTGACCGGGAACAGTAGGATCTTCCATTGCAATTTCTTCTGTTCTGAGGGAGTTATCTTGTTGAGGAGTTTCAGAATCTAATGAAACTTCAGCTTCAGCCACACTGCTGCCATTTTTACTATCCCCATAGTTCGAATAGTCCTCATTTGACCTCTGGATCTGGAAGCAGAACATGCAAAAGTTCAAAAAACTGCCTCCTATTCTAATGGAGTTCTAGAAAAACGTATTCAGCCATCAATTTGACAACATACGAGTGCTAAGAATTTTATGGGTGGTCACACAGTGTAGTTCAAGATCAACAATCACAAATCACAATCAGCCAAATAAGATGTATGTTTTAATATGGGAAACCCAAAACCTGGAAAAACCGCAGGATCTATAAGACGATCCAAACCATATCACTATTATCATCAACAATAACAATAGGCACACAACTATAGTTGTGTTTCACACAAGACCACATAGTGCAAAGTGGTGATTCAGCATTACCACCCCAGGGGTGCACACCTTACATGTGGGCTTCACAATGGTGCAACTTTCACTCAGTGTCTTGGGAACACCACACTAGCTAACATTGGTCTTGTAAATCCTTATATAGGGACAACATCTTCCTTATCACACTATAGGAAACCAAAACATGCTAGAATCTTTCCCCCAAGTTTTTAAAATTATGTAGGAAATTGTGTCTTTCTCATCAATAAAACAATATTAAAAACTCCCAAAAGATATCCCGCAATGATATCTCAGCTCAACCATGCATTCCACAAGTAGCCAAGCCAAACCATGGCCAATACTGGCAAAACAAGCCCAAAACCCGGGACAGGGTTTGGGCGTGGAAGAATCTGCCTTGTCGCATCGACTTCCATAATTATCGATTAGGCTCCAAATCCTAATAAGAACTTATTGACACTGGACAACTTTCATCATGTACACAGAATTAATTTCAAACCAGAACATAGCTACTTAGATCCAAATCCAAGAAAAGCAACAACAGGGATAAAGAACCAAGGATTTGCTTTACCTGAACTTCATTAAGATCTACACCATTCTCCTCTAGAAATGAAAGAAAGCTATCAAGGCGGTCATCTGTTGGACGATAATGTCCACTGTATGCGGATATGGACTGAAAAGTCAAATAATGGATTATCAGCTGCCAGGAAAAGAGATCAAAAGTCTATCATAAAAGGGAGGCAGCCTTACCAAGCAGCCAAGTGTAGCTGCAAACGCATCAGTTTAGTCCATATTACAGGCAACGAAAGAAAGCATTAAATGCGATTAAATCCTCACATCCACAGCAATCAACTCTGGTAAGATCAAATATCCAGACCCGTAAACCTACTTTACAGTTTACTTGTTAAAGATGCAACATATTGAGCTTGACCAAGTTGGCACATTATTTATCTATGAGATAAACTTCAAATAACTTGTCAACAATGGATATCTCTGTACTACTCGACAGAACCCTTTTAAGATCTCATCAGGCTACAGCTTCAGCTACACAGGTTTAGTTTCCACTGGTTTAAATTGAAACAGGTTAAATGTTCAAAAACCACCTGATGTTAAAAGGAATGTCACACGGTGTCAAAATAAGGGGCAAATTGAGAAATCCTTCGCTGGCCATTAAAGAAGGGTTTTATTGATCGGCATAAACCAACATGCATCAGTTATTTATGTGCATATCAGAAGATAACAAAACAGGCCCTCACTATGAGAAAACAGGAGTCAGTCTGTCAGTTGATGGCAATAACAAGGAACATTGTAGCGAATGTTGATGACACACTGGTCTTGTATGTGCATGTTCTAGTTAGTACTTAGACTTGGTCACATTATACTACTGGCTACTTGAATATAACGTTTGATTGGAGAAAATGAGGATTTAAGAAGACACCAGGTGATTCTGCCCTTGAGAAATATGTGTAGCAGACACTTGGTATTGAACGTAACTACATGGCCTAACCATGACCTCTGTTTGCCTTTAATCTCTCTATTTCTCCAGTGTTCTGGACATGTGCACCACTGAGCACATTTTAGACTCTTCACTTTTTAGAGGAATATAATGTGCACAAAGGCCAAAGCAGGGATGGAGGTTTGCAATTCCCCTAGTGCTCCCGTGTTACAATGATAACAGATTTTCAGTGAGATCCTAAATCAAAAGACTATCATTTATGCCCGTGTAAAGCCAATGGGGCGTCCTTCTGCACCAGACAATCAACCAAACATAAACATAGGGAACACCTTGATTGATGTTGCGGAAGGTGTAATATGATAGAAATTTTCTTGAAATGGTTCAAACTCCTGACTCTCATGACTCAGTATGACCCACAAGAACAAGAGAGAACATCTTTCTTCTTTTGGGAATATTATTATATTTCATTATTAAGTTTTTTGTAATTTATATTTTTTTGGGATAAATGATGGTGGGTCTGTAAGAATTACCCATGCTAATCAGAAACTATGCAATTTGTTGATCATCTGGCGGTTAATAATCTCCAAGGACACAAAATGAACATAAGGCTGGAAATCACACATTACATGATTACATGCTTCAACAAACCACTTTGACTAGTAAAATTCATAACCAGCCAGTGTAGAAATTTTGCTACCTTCCGAGGGGAAACTGACATTACCTTGAGAGTTCCATGTTCTGCAACAAGACGTCCAGCAGCTAAGGTAGCTCCTCCAGCTAAGAAGCTAGAATGATGAAATTTGCCTTTCTTCTTCTGCAATAACCATGGAAGGTATCAATATTTCTGACAAGATGGCACAAGAACTAGTAAGAAAAACAGCTTGCTATAAGTTCCCATGAACTCTTACCTCTCCAGCGTAGAGTTTCTTACAGGTGCTCATAACAAATATCCATTTGGTCCCTTCTGATGCAGTCTTTGTGTCAAGAAAATCACCACTAAGTTTATGGATGATCTTTCCTTCAACAATGATGTATTCATAATAATCTCTCTCTTGCTGAAAATACCAGATACAAGGTACATTTGACAGGACACAATTAGAAGAAAGAACTACTTTAATACATCAAAAAAGCAATTGTAGACAATAGCACTTTCACCAGCTATTAACACAATTAATTTAGTGAAATACATACAGGTCCAAGATACTTGATACACTGCTGACGTAACTTTGATCTTGGGCATTCTTTGAGGTCTAAATCTTTGCCCTCTCCAAGATCCAACCTGACAAAGAATGCAATAATCAGCATGATTCCACATTAAGCACCTTACAGTAAGGAAGAGTGCACATTATTCCCAACCAAGTTCTTGATGTGAAGTTGTTTGAAGCCTTGTAAATTTCTGTTTGATCTATGAATGGCATTCCTATGACTGAAATAATGAGGATGCTATGTGATAGATAATTAACATCAATGCAACAGTTTCTTCTTTATTCTCGAAAGACAAGCACAGTGACAGTTGCTTTTATTATGACAAAATGACAACACGTATAAAACAGCCAAATGTAGTACGACAGCAACCAGTGAGGATCTGTAGCATAATAATTCTTCGGTGGGACTGGTTAAAGACATAATCAACTTTGAGAGACTAATGCATAAAGGCAGGCAAAAGAAGCCGACATGCAAGCAGAAAACAAGCATAATAGGAGAAGAGTTTAAAAACGGGGATCTCTAGCAAGATTCTCCTAGAGGAATCATATCAAGGGCCAAGCCCTTGGTGAGATTCAGAAAAATTCATCAGTACTTTTTACCTACAAATGAAATCACTGCAATGTCAATCAATTTACACCATTTACCAAGAGTAGATGACAATTTATCAATGTAAACAGAAAGTGAGGACATTGGAGTTTTCAGCTGAACTTTGATAGATTAACTTCTTGCAAATGAATTCAACTCGAACTTCAGAGCACAAAAAAGTTATCGGCAAAAAGAGTATGTCCTTTTTAAAACACACAGGTATAAGTGAAACAGTACACAAATCCAACACCACATGCTTACCAGTAGAAAAATGGTTGACCTGAATTTGCTTTACTCCATACATCATAATACAAATTCAAGCTGTGACCATAACGATGCCTTGGATCAACCTATAACAGTAGCAACCAATTTGATAAAAGTAAGCAAATACTCCAATTTACTCTTAGGGCCCGCTTGGATTGAGGGGGAAAATTAGAGGGTAATGGCAAAAAATAAAGGGCAAAAGCGGAGGTTGGAGGTGGTGGTGGGGGAAAGATTATGGTGGAAGGAGGAAAAGCAAGGATGTAGGGGGAAACAATTACCCAC
>BSSO01001129.1:0-25702 GCA_030267885.1 Mesembryanthemum crystallinum
TGACGTTTTAGATTTTCGTGTCCAAGTTTGACTATTAAATTGTGAAAAATTTACTTTGATTCATAATATAAAAAAATATTGGTTGGATTCGTATCGAAAAGTATTTTCATAATATGTATTTTTTATAATTTTTGGATACATATTTTTAGAGATATTGAAGGACAAAGTTCGACCTCGAAAAGCGAAAACGACAAATATAAAAAAACAGAGGGAGTAGTAATTAATTGCTATTGCCTAATTTTAACAGCATTTTTGTAAAACGAAAAAAAAAAATAACATTGAAACATTTTACCAAAGGCCATGGAGCAGAAAGTTACCTCAGCACCAGTAGCGACCTCACCGGCTCCGAAGTTCTGTCCATTGGATGCTATGATCTCTCTTTTCCTTCTCTTAGAAAAACACAAACACGTATAGTAGCAGTGTCTGAAATTATACTATGATGATCAAAGTAGTTCTATAAGTACAATGATTTAGAGTTAGTTGAGTTGGATGCTAATATAAGCTGCTTATTGTGTATGTTTAGTCCCTCCTGAGTTAGTAGGGCTTCTTCTCCCTCAACTAGGGTTTTGTGGGTCTCTTTGTGACCTCTGTCCTTCTCCCTCTAAGTAGGGATTTACGTTTCGACAGTTTCGAGAAGTTTGGTGATTGGCAAGTATGGCAACGGGACTTGAGACTGCTTGGGAACGGTTGAAATTGACGGAGGAGGAGACAACAGTTGTAGGAGCGGATGTGGAAGATGATGAAAACACAAATGAAAGAGTTGCTTTGGTCCTGCTAGGCAAGGTTCTTACACACAAACCTTTTAGTGTAGTGGCTATGAGGAAGTCGCTTCGCCTTATATGGAAGCCAAGAGACGGATTGGCCATTAGAGAAATTGAGCCAAACTTATTTGCCTTTCAATATTTCAGCGAAATTGATCGGGATAATGTGATTGCTGGATGCTCTTGGTCCTTTGATGGTCACCTCGTCCTCTTGAAGCAGATTGATGGAAATGAGCAATCGTCTGAGGTAAAATTCACACACTCCCCCTTCTGGATTAAAGTCTATGATGTGTCTTTCAAAATGAAAAATTCAAAGATGGCTAAAGCAATTGGAAACCATGTTGGGGCGTTTTTGGAATATGACGGGACAGATCTGCTGGGTTTAGATAGAACTATGAAGATCAAAGTTCTCATTGATGTATGAAAGCCCCTTATTAGAGGAATGTACATTGCTGTAGAAGGGAAGCCAAAATGGGTGAATATTAAATATGTGCGACTCCCAGACTTTTGTTATACATGTGGGATTCTTGGACATGTTGAAAGGGAATGCCCGAAGCTTGAAGATGAGGGTTTCTCCCCTGTGGCAAATCAGTTTGGTCCATGGCTGCGAGCCTCCCCCTACAGGCCTAAGCTCCGTATGACGCAAGAGGAATTGGAAAATGAAAAGACTTGGTTGAAGAAATTTGATGAAAGGAAGAAAGGAAGGACTCGGGGAGGAGTGAAGAATGCTGTCAATAATGATGAGGGGACATGCTCCAGAAAATTGAACTTCATGATGGATCCCATCTTACAAGAAGGCACACAATCTCTAAATGAGATAACTAGAGGTGGCCAAGCCATCCAAGTGCTTCACATACCAACACAAAAGTCACCAGCCCCAAAACCCCAAAACCTCCACCCCCCTCAACCCATAAATGAGAACACCACAAAAATTGTTGCCGATCTTCACACCACAAATATCTACCCAGATGATGACTCACAACCATACTTCACAAAAAGTACCAAACCTTTAAACCCCCTTAATGAAATCAATCCAAACCGTGTCACTGCTAATGAAGCAAACATCCCTCAAAACCACACCCCGACGGTCACCTCTATGGGAGCCGGTTCACCTAAACCAATCCAATAATCAAAGTTCAGAAGGCTTGGAGGGCAAGGCGTAAAGGGTGAAGGTGATGGCCATGTAGGGGCTCATAAACAAGTGGGGGGCAAAAGAAAGGAAGAGGTGGCCTATGACGCCTTGAATGACATGATGGTGGATCAAGCGAAAAAGGTAAGGATGGAGCTAGACAACCATGAATGTGACTTACTAGTTTTACTAGCGGAGGTTGGCGAGGACCAACCCCACGGGCAGCAATGAAGCTCCTTAGTTGGAACTGTCGGGGGCTTGGCAACCCCCGTACAGTGAATGCCCTCCGCGATAAATGCTAGAAGGCTCGCCCCAACATTGTTTTTGTGATGGAAACGATGTTGGAAGCCCGTGAGCTGGAGATAATTCGCCGAAAGTGTGGTATGGAAGGCCTTTGCCTGAGTAGCGTTGGTAACTCAGGAGGCATGGGGCTTTGGTGGTCTGACCTGTCGGTGAATATTGTTTCTTACTCACGACATCACATTTGTGCTGATGTTCTTGATGAAGATGACGTCCCTATGTGGAGAATGGTGGGAGTTTATAGATGGCCAGAGAGTAATAATAAGCATTTGACTTGGCAACTTATGAAGAACTTAAAAAATGGGAGCAATCTACCTATGGGTTTCTTTGGTGATTTTAATGAGATTTTGGGAGAACACGAAAAAGAAGGAGGGGCTCGTAGGAGTGAAAGACAACTGGATGCTTTTTGCGAGGCGGTGGATATATGTGGTCTAAAGGATCTGGGTTTCAATGGCCCTATGTTCACATGGCAGAGAGGTGAATTAAGGGAGTGACTTGATCGTTTTTTAGCTGATGAGGAATGGTTTACTTTGTATCCAAATAGCAATGGTGACCCATTTTCCTATTTACGCCTCTGACCATTGTCCAATTATGCTTGAGACGGAAAGACGAGTTAATAGAAGATATGGAGGAAAAACATTTAGATTTGAACCTCTTTGGATGTCAAATGATGAATGTCAATCCATTGTCCAAAGGGCTTGGCAAGGGGAGTTTCATGAGACTCCCGTGGAGAAAATTGTAAGATGCGGGGAGGAATTGTACAAGTGGGCCGATGGGGTTTTTGGTGATACTAGGAAAAAAATTCTTGAAGTTGAGAAGTTATTGAAAAATCTTCAAATGCTCCCTTCATCTGGTGAGGTGCTGGCTCAATGTAAGGAAACTTCTACACTTCTAGACAGGCTCTATAAGGAGGAGGAGTCATATTGGTTCATTAGAGCCCGAGCTAATGAGTTCCGTGATGGAGATAAAAACACTGCATATTTTCATCATAAAGCCAACCAGCGACGAAAACGTAACTTCATTAAGGGTTTAAATGATGACGAGGGAAATTGGAAAGATGATGATGGGGATATTGCAAAAATTGTTGGTGATTTCTATTCAAATCTCTTTAGCTCTTCAAATCATGTTGAGCTAGAACCTGCCTTAGAAGGGATTGAGTGCTTGGTCACAACTGTGATGAATGCAGAACTTACCAGGGAGCGAGCCTGCCAAAGATGAAATTTATGAAGCCCTCTGCCAAATGCACCCCACAAAAGCACCCGGACCTGACGGTATGCATGCTCCTTTTTATCAAAAATTTTGGCATATTGTTGGGTCTGATATTGTTTCCTTTATTAAAAATTGGTGGAATGGTTGTGTTGATATTGGAGAAGCTAATAAAACAAACGTGGTCTTGGTTCCTAAAGTCAAAGATCCCACGACGATAACTGAATTTAGACCCATTAGCCTTTGTAATGTGCTCTTTAAAATTATTTCCAAAACTCTGGCTAACAGATTGAAAGCTCACTTGCCCAAGCTTGTTTCTATAAATCAGAGTGCTTTTGTTCCCCACTGTTTGATTACCGATAACGCTTTGATTGCTTTTGAAATCTTCCATAGCATGAAGCGTAAAACTGGTGGAAGAAGGGGTAACTTAGCTATGAAATTGGATATGAGTAAGGCATATGATAGGATTGAGTGGATTTTTCTTGAGAGGGTTATGGAGAACATGGGCTTTTGTAGAGACTAGATTAATAAGGTTCTTAACTGTGTTACCACCGTCTCTTACGCCTTTCTTGTTAATGGTCAGTCCAGAGCTGAAGTTTTTCCCTCTAGGGGACTCCGTCAAGGAGACCCGTTATCACCTTACCTGTTTATTTTATGTGCAGAGGCCTTTTCCACCTTAATTTCTCAAGCTGCCAGGAGAAAGGAAATTCACGGTGTGCGGGTGTGCAGGGGAGCGCCAATTATTTCACATCTGTTTTTTGCGGACGACGGTATTTTATTTTGTAGAGCTAACCTCCAAGAATGCTCAAAGGTTTCTAATATTATTAGCGTGTATGAGCGAGCATCTGGGCAGAAGATTAATTTCAACAAATCGGAGGTGGTTTTTAGCAAAAATGTTGCTGCTGAAACTAGATGTGAAATTATTGATGTTCTTGGTGTTAGAGAGGTGGATCGCCATGAGAAATACCTAGGTCTTCCGACTGTTATTGGCAGGGCTAAAAAAACAATCTTCGCTTGCATCAAAGAGCGAATATGGAAGAAGCTTCAAGGATGGAAAGAGAAGCTGTTATCCAAACCAGGTAAAGAAGTTTTAATTAAAGCAGTAGCACAGTCCATACCCACATATATGATGAGCATTTTTCGTTTGCCTTGCGAATTAATTGATGAAATTCACTCAATGATAGCTAATTTTTGGTGGGAGCGAAAGGGACAGCTCGTAAGTTGCATTGGATTAGTTGGGATAAATTGTGTCGCCCAAAAAGTGAAGGAGGGATGGGATTTCGTAATCTGAAAATCTTTAACTTGGCCCTTCTTGCTAAGCAGGGGTGGAGACTTGCGGTGAGTGGGGATTCGCTGCTTTCTCAAGTTCTCAAAGCTAAATATTTCAAGAGGTGTAATTTTCTGGAGTCGTACAGGGGAAGTGGTCCGAGCTACACATGGCAAAGCATTTGGAATGCTAAGGCCCTTCTCATGGAGGGGCTTAAGTGGAGGATTGGTAATGGACAATCAGTTAAGGTCTGGGAAGATGCATGGCTCCCTGGTATGTCTTCTGCTATTGTGCCCACACCAAATATAAATGCAGATCCTGATTTGAAAGTGGTTGTGTTTATTGACACTAATCGCAAATGTTGGGATATTGAGAAGCTGCAACAATTTTTTTCCGAGAATGATATAAATGTCATAAACGGAATTCCCATCAGTCCCAGGTTACCATTGGATTCTCTGTACTGGTGGCCTTGTAAAGATGGTATTTTTACGGTAAAATTTGCATATTGGCTAGGTGTGCTGGGTGCTCGTCATGTAAGTACTGTAAATGGGGATGTTTGGAACATGATTTGAAATCTGGAAGCTCTTCCTAAACTTAGACATTTTGCTTGGAGAGCATGTATAAATGCGTTGGGGGTGAAAGAAAGGCTTTATGTACGCCACATCACTAATGAACCCTTATGTTCAATTTGTAATGACCATGATGAAACTGTTATTCATGCTCTCTTTGAGTGCTCTGTAGTTCAACAAATTTGGGCTGGTAGCCCCTTCTTGGCTTTGCTGCTTGAAGCACCAAATAGCTCTTTCATAGATAGATTAATTTGGATGTCGGAAAGGATTGATGGAAAAGACTTGGTTACATTCTAAACTCTGACTTGGGCTGCTTGGAGTTGTAGAAACAAAGTTGTCTTTGATGCAGTACTGCCAAATGTAAGTATCTTGACTAGTGGCTTCCTAAGGTTGGTTTTTGACTATTGTGAGTATTCAAGCATGGTGCTTCTTGCTATTGGTATGCCACCTGCAACTTCAGCTTCAAGGTGGACTGCTCCCTCTTTGGATACTATCAAAATTAATACAGATGCAGCTATTTTGATGGATGGTTGGGTGGGCCTTGGTGTGGTGATTCGCGACGGGTTGGGGATTGTTCGGGCTATGGCTATAAGTAGACGTCGTACAGGTTGGGGACCGAAAATGGCAGAAGCTGCGGCGGCTCTTTATGGAGTACAGGTTGCTATAAGGCTAAACTATACCAAGGCTTGGCTTGAGAGTGATTCGCTCTCCGTCATTTAGAAGATCAAGCGGAGTAACAGAGGCGTTGGTCCTCTAGATTTAATCATTGAAGATATAGTTTCTCTTAGCTCGGTTTTTGTAGCTTTTTCTTATTCTCATGTAAAACGGGTGGGTAATGCAGTTGCACACTTAGCGGCGAGGTTAATCCCTTCTAATGGGTTGGAACACGTATTTTTTTTGACACTTTTCCACCGGGCATTTTAGCCTTGGCTGAGCTAGATTTATAAATCATCCCCTCCCCGTTTTACTTTCAAAAAAAAAAAAAGGCCATGGAGCAAAAAGACTACCTGTTTCACTCGTCCCATCAGGACATGTGTCACAGCCACAGGGCCATCCTTTGTTTGACCAAAATGCTACAATTAAAAGCCCAAGCGCCGGTGAGCCCCACGCGGGCCTTCTTCCCGGTGGTTTGCTTCTCACGCGTGGAATATGGCTGCTTCATTGCAGTATCAATTTCCTTCTTCTCTGGCTTCATAAACCGCATTGCACAGGCAAAGCCCTTCCTCGTTGAAGCTTTGAGGTCTGCAAAAACCTCCCTCAAAAAGCTTCAATTAATTGAGTACCCCAATCAAATCAATTAAAAAAGTTTTTATTCACATCAGTTGCATTCTCACTCCCATTGCATTCTCATCACCTCCTCATTCTCTTCATATTTTGATTCATTCATAATCAATTAATCATACCCCAAATTCAAAAACCCTTCTTTAGATTTCAATCCAGATCAAACAACAACAACAACAAACAAAACCATAGAAAATGTCCTAACACAATCCCAATTCCCCAATTTGAACACCACCCCAGCACAATCCAAAATCCCCAATTTGAATACCACAAATCACTCGCCGACAAAGAGAGATCGGAGAGAGACAGAGAGAGAGCGAAAATGGTGAAGCCGCATTCGGATTCGCACTCGTCGGGGTGGGTGGTGGTGTTTTCCGGGTGGGTGGTGGTGGTTTCAGGGGGTGGCTGGTGGTGGTTTCGGGGGTGGGGTGGTGGCGGTAGTAGGGCTGGGTGGTTCGGAGGGGGATGGGGCTAGGTGGGTGGTGGTTCGGCTGGTGTTCGGAGAGAGAGAGGGGAAGCATGAGGAGAGAGAATGAGGAGGAGAGACCAATTGTTAACAGTATTAGTTACTGTTTAAAATTCATTAATGATTTTTTTTTCCCTTTTTTTCTAACACTACTCAATTTGGTTTTATCACAAAAAAAAAAAAAAAANAAAAAAAACTACTCAATTTGGAGTTGTCACGTGTTTATTCCAAAAATAAATAAAAAAACCCCAACTTTGGGTAGGGTGAATCTAACACCCTAGATCCCTAATTCTGATTTTGAGAACGACAGCTCTCACCCATCTTTCATCATCAATCGGGGGCACCGCCGAGGATGAAGGAGTAGTGCCGCCCTAACCTTTCGGTGAGGAGAGAGAGTTGGAGGGACACGGTTTGGGTGGACCGTGGTGGCGGGTTTGGTTTGATGATGATTGATCAGTCGTTCTCTTTTTGGGGGCGAAATCCGAAATAAGGTGATGAGGCAATGGCTGAAATCGGATGAAGAGCTCCAATTGAATTTTGCACCAACGGTATGTTTTTTTTTTCTAGCCTTTGATTGCCAATTTTCAGTTCACCTTTTTTTTTTTTTTTAATTGCTTGCACATCATGATTAGATTGAAGCACATATTTCTTTTTGCTAAATTTGGGGTTTGCTAATATGGGGTATTGAAACACTAATATCATAGTACCATTTAAGAAATGAGGGAGAAGAATGCTGTGAGAAGTGTGTGATTGATTAATGTGATTACAATTCAATGCTTCGTTTTTTCTTTTTGCTTTTCTTTTCTTCATCGCTATGCTCCATTAGGCATCCCTATGTGCCAGTTGTAGGCGTAAATACTGGAGTTCCAATTCTGGTAATTGATTCATCTTTATTCGGTGAGTAGTTGTGAGTGTTCCTGCATTCATTTTCCATGGTGTTTAAGCTTTTTCTTTGGAGGATGGTCTGGAATAAATAAACTAAATTATAGATTGTTCAATTTTTTTCCCCTTGCAGTGGTGATAAGTGGGGCGAAAGAGTGCTAGATATTTCAATAAAATGTTTGTTTGGTCATGAGGTTGTAGAGTTTATAGCCTTTTTGTGTTTGAGGATAATAAAAACACATGGCACACCACTTGGTTGAAATTTATCAGTATTTTTGTGAGGGTTGTAGGCAAATGTAAAGCAGCCAAAAGCTCTCATTTGAACATAAGAAGGAAGTTTGCCAAGCAGTGCCTCATAGGGTGTTCTGTTCTGCAAAATGGGTGTGGGCAGTCTGTTGATGATATAGGCTCCAGTAAGCACACAATCTCCCCAAATTGAAAGTGGGAGACCTAACTGCAGTCTGAGAGCTCTAGATATCTCTAAGAGATGTTTGTTCTTTCTCTCAACAATTCCATTTTGTTGAGGTCTGTGGTTCCAAGAAGTTTGATGTATGCCTTTTGATTCAAAAAATTCATCACACGAGTCAAATTCAAGAGCATTGTCTGATCTCACAAACTTGATACAAGTGTTAAAATGAGTCTGAACCAAATTATAGAATACTTCTAAAGTTGCAAGAGACTGAGATTTGTATTTAAGCAAATAGACCCATGTAGCTCTAATAAAGTCATCCACAATAGCTAAGAAAAACTTGTGATGACCTGTGGTCTGTACTCTGTATGCTCCCCAGATTTCGATGTGGATCATTTCAAAAGGATTAGAAGTAACTGAAGTACTCAATGAAAATGGAAGCTTAGCTAATTTTGCCATAGGGCAAGTTACACAAACAAGATCATTAACATGAACAGATTTAGGAATACAAAAAATGAAAGCTTAGCAAATCTTGCCATAGGGCAAGTTACACAAACAAGATCATTAACATGAACAGATTTAGGAACACAAGCAATGTGTTTGAGCTTACTTATTGGGGCATGACCTAGTCTATTGTGCCACAAATTGTATGTATTACTATGAACACTTGTAGAAACATTACAACTAGATTTATTTGAAAGAACAGAAGACACAGAAGTAGATCTTCTTGCACCATCAGCAATGATGACAGTGTGTGTAAGAAGTCTGGGATCATGATCAGCAAGTGGCACATTGAGAAGATAGTATAACCCACTGCTGCTCTACCAAATCCTCTAACCTTCAGAGTTGCACAGTTCTGAATTATGCAGAGTGTAGGAAAGAAAATAATATTGCAGTTATTATTCTTAGCAAGTTTATTAATGGACAAAAGATTGTGTTTAAATGTGGGAACAAACAAAACATCCTGAAGAACAAGGTCATTTTTGAGCATAATAGAACCAGAATGTGTTATGGTTGAGGTTTCACCATTGGGTAGGTTGATTTTAGGCTTATGTGAGATGGTTTTGGGATTATGTCAGTGACTAAAAGAAGCAGTCATATGATCAGATGCACCAGTGTCCAATATCCATTCATCTATCCTAGTTGAGGCTGAATGACAATAAACAATACCTGCAAAAGTCTCTTCCAACTCATCATCTGTATCTGCAGATTTGGTGACTGACATGTTGCTGCTAGCTCCAGGTATGAACTTCAACAACTGTTCAATCTGCTCTAGAGTGAAGTTGAGGGTACCAGCAGCGTCAGACTTGGTCTGAGAATTCACATGAGCAGCTGTCCTGCTACCTTGCTTGTTTCCATTGTTACTGTTGTTATTCCACTTTGCTCCTTTATTGGCATTGTTGTTGTTCCTTGGTTTCTGAGGGATATCTTGGACTTAGGATGCCAACTTGGATATCCAATCTCCTGCCAGCATGTATCTTTAGTATGACCTTTCATACCACATGTAGTACACTGGAAACCATCAGTGTTCCTTGTTTCTCCTCTACTATACAGAGCTGAAGACTCAACTTCTAGTCGTTGAGATTAAACAAAATGGAGTGTCTATTAGTAAGTTCTATACTACTATGAGATGCCTTTGAGAAGAATTCTTATTGAGTTGTTTATTGAATACAGAGTTTCGATGGCTATTTAAATGATGTTATTACATCACACTTACTCTAACAAACTCAACAACCTAGCAACAGATTTACCAGCTCTGCCAGCTCAGTCAGCGTAACTGACTTGAGGGTCCTCTACAATGGAAAAGCAGATTTGTCATTCAATATTTTTCAAACCAGTCTAATTTACCTTACATGCCAGAGCTGTATTAACCAGTAGCCAATTCACAAAAAACCCTGGACTCGACTTGTATAGGAGCAATAAAGATATGTTTAGAGCTTATAAAGAAAAACAGAAAAAGAAAGAATGTATGGTGGCTGGTCTCTTTTTCTTGTCCACAAAAGGCTCATTGGGAGTTCACTGCAACCTTTAAAATTATTTTACATAACAGCCATCAGTTGCTTCTCCTGTATGGCTGATCTGAGCTATTGCCTATTGGTAGATGTATGTCGTTGTGATGTGATTGAAGTAGTAGTTTACCATTCTAATTAATGAGTAGCCAATAGCTTTATGTGTCATTATCATTAGGATGTGGGACATCAAGTTTATCCAGGCCTTTTTTTGAAGTTCGCACTTATTGGTTACAATTAATTGTTTAAAATTTATGATGATTTTTTTTATTTTTTATTTTATTTTATTTTATTTTATTTTTTTTTCACTCTTTAAGTAATTGTGCAGGGCCTCTGAATTTGCAACCTGCTTTTGGTGCCCTTATAGTCTGTAATGAAGGTTCTTCAGGGATCGCAATTTGAAAAGCTATTAATGGGGAATTTCAAGTTGACCTCAGCACTAAACACTGATTGAGTCTAACCTTGCTGATTTATGTCGATTCGAAGAAGCTTAAGAGTCTACTGCAATAATGCTCAGGTGATTATGTCATTGTCTTTTCTTATTTGTTCAATTTTTTTTTCCCCTGAAAGTTGAAACATTAAGGTGTCGTGGGATATTGGAATAAAATATTTTGAAGAGATAGAATGAAGACTACTATCATAAGTGCCCCTTTTGAAAAAACAAAACGGTAAGGAATATCTGGTGTGTTCAAGCATTCTGTGACTGGTAAAGCTTTCACCCCACCTTTGAGCAAGCCTTTTTTTAGCAATAAGCAGGCATAACACACATTAGATGAAGTTGAACAATAGAAGTGTTAGGAAGGAAGAAAAAGAGCAAAGACTCGTATTATGCGATGTTTGAACAATGGAACATAAAGAGGTGTTTCCTACTAAAGCAGTACCACTTCTGCTTTTGTTCACTGTATTCAAGCTCACTCTAAAATGTATAGCATTCTGGTTTTCCCTCATAATGGAAATGGTGGGAACTTTGGCCTAGTGACCCAGTCGTCAAAAACTGTGTAGGCTTTTTATAATATGCAGGTCGACAGCTTTACTCTGCTATTTAATTTTTTTCAGATAAGAAAAAGTATATATATCTAGGAAAATCAGAAGTACAACCTAAGAGGACAGATATGAAGAATCTATTCATAAATTAACCCGCTGTCACTAATTCTGTGAAACAGAATAATCTGAAAACCCCACTGCCATAACCACAAGAAAGCTAAGTAGGTTATCCTATCTCACATGTAAGATCCATGCATATCTCTCCAGCCACATGCACCATAATACTATGAAACAACGTTAAACAATAGCAACTTCTTCTAAATCTTCCCAAAATCCACAAAGCCCACTTGCTAGAACTCTATAGCTCTAGCCACATACACCATAATATTGTGAATTATTGCCACACCATTCAAAATTTTAGGTCCAAACCAAGTGATTGTACATTAGAAAGAGGGATATCTTACAGTACAATCTGTAATCTCTAGTAAAATGTCCATCTGTAGCTACGTGTTTATTCGTCACCAACGGTATCTATTAACATTAAAGTCCCCTTCCATTGATTACAATGCACCACAAAAACGTCCCGTGAAAGAAAAGTGCTTCTAGGCATAGTAGTGAGGATTACGATCATTAAAAGATCCTTTCCTTTGATATCAAGTTAGATAAATGAAAAACGTACGATGAAGATCACAAATTTTGGGGGTCTATGTCTACCTTCATAATGGACCAAAGGTAAGACACAAGGCACACACACCTAGTCATGATTAGGTAGACCCCAAACACCCCTAATAAGAGCTATTCATAGCTCTTTCTGTTTAGCTTAATTCTGGAGCATATTTATCTTAGGGAAGTTTTTAAGAAAAGCTCCTTGATCATGGGGTATTTGTATGGGTCGTCTAGGACTCTTCACTATAACATTATTAATTTAATTACAGATTTTTCTCTTGTGCACCCACTCTCTTTCTTTGAACGCTCTAGTTAATTGATGTAGCAAATTGCAAAGCCAATAATTTAACTTAAATTACAATATCGTTCAATAATACATGTCAGTTGGGCGTACATATCTCCTCCAAAGCCAATGTTGGCTCCATACATCTCTAGCTATATCATATGCTGTTATGTTTGTTGTTTCGGGTACAAGGAGGAGTATAAATACTGTAATCAACACATCTAAAGCTAGGTATAGGAAGAAAACTACATTTTTCAACTTGCAAAATACTAAAATCGATATACAAGATACAATCGGATAAAGGTCCTAGCAGATCTCCCATAATCGAACCCGCTGCCTTCGCGTCCTTTGGGAATGAGACGCCTATCCAAGTCAGTGGTGTCCTCAGTAGTGAATCTGCTGCTACGTATATCCCTCCCGTGATGTAAAATAGGTTTGATGACCGATAATATCTCATGCTATCGGAGGTCTTCAGGAAGTCAATAGACAGAACAAGCTGAAAGGAGTAACATGAGAGACCGTATTTTAAGTTAGTATAGGAACATTAATACAACTAAAAAAAGGTTTAAAATTAAATTAGAGCTAATACTTACTTGTGATATGACTTTTGTTGTTGAAGCAAGAATCAACAACCATCTTCTACCAAAATTTGTGATTAGGTAAATGGAAAGGAGGCAAAAGACTAGTTGTGTTGAGGAGATAACGAGGGGAGGGATGAAAGGTGTGCGGTCTAAAATGTCGGAAGATGTAAACAGAAGTGGTCCGAAGAACTGAAAAGTGTTTATGGCTGAAGTAAGGGATAGGGTCCCATATATGAGTACAATAAGGATCGGTGGACGACTTCTAGGCTTTAAGAGGGTCTGAAAAGAAGGTTTTAGGGGTTCCTCTACTACGAGAGGAACTCTGATAAATACTGATACCGTTAACAAGGGTATCAATATGATGCCTATCCCACCAAGTGATGCCCTCCAACCCCATTTGTATTTTGAGGTCAAGAAGGTCACCAAGTTAGCTGATGGTGCTCCAAATAGCAGTGCTGCATCGAATATAGCTGACCATGTACTTGGAGCAATCTGTGATCTGATCATAGGGATGACCTGAAGAACAAAAAATTATGAGGTTAGATAGTGATAAGGTTAAACTTGTAAGCTGCTACAGGTGATATTTAAGCAAAATAAGGCACATCATAATATCAAAAACATTTGACATTAACTAGCTAAATGGATGCTCTAGTAAGAATTTCCTAAAGAAACAATGTGCAATCATACTATCAAAAATGTTGGAGGGTTTCAACCTTTTTTTTTATTTTTTATTTATTTTTATCTTCTCTTCCTCTTAGCTCTTTTTGCTCATCTTTGTTTACTATTTTCTTGTAAGCATCGTCACGCTTCTTCTTTTCTGGTTATCTTTAAGCCTTCTCTTTATATTTGGTATGCGAGGGCCCATTGTGGAGGACAAGACCAAAGTGACCGTGGTTTCTGCCTCAGCCTTCAGTTTGTCGTCCTGTTCTTCTTTTCTCTATTCCATTTGATGCTCAAATATAGATTTTAAATATCAAGGGCACAACAGAAAACACCCCCTAATTTCTTGTAGACTATTTTATTTTTAATTTATATATTTATAATGAGCAACTTGTGGTGATACACTAGAAAGTTTAGTAAGCGCCGTCAAAACATTATGTTTGATCTTATGACAGAATTATTTTNATTGTTTTCATTTTTGTATATCCAAAGTGTGTTAATTGTAGCTACAAACATCAATATATCTACAGAGATCATTGAATTACCCTTTAGTGTTACCTTTCCAAGACGAATCTCTATTCCAGCTCTATCTATATATTTCTATAATTCCTCTATCCCTATTCCCTAACCCCTCTCCCTTTTTTTCCCTCTCTCCAATTACAGCGTAATAGGCTGGCTTTTCTGCATGATGGTCCACAAATAAATGTTTACATAAAGCTAAAAAATGAAAACTAAACCATATCACGCCAAACCATATAATAGGGTAATAGGTTGGCTGTAATGCTATAGGGGTCATAGGAAAGAGTATGAATTCTACCTTCATCACGCTGGTGCCGAAGAAAGACAGATCGATCAAGATTACTGATTTCAGTCTCACAATAAGTGTTTATAAGATAGTGACTACAGTGTTGTGTGTTAGGCTTGGGGCGGTTTTATCAGGGACGATTTCTATGGCTTAGAGTGGTTTGTGGAGGGTCGTCTGATTCTGGATGCAGCATTAGTCGCTGAGGAGGTGGTGGATGATGCTCATCGAGCTAATTTTTAGGGGTTGGTGCACAAACTGGATTTTTAGAAGGCTTAAGATGGGTGAATGGGGGGTTTTTGGATAGACTTATGCTTAATAAGAGTTTTGGGGAAAGGTGAAGTGGATTAGAGGGTCTTTTTCTAATGCGAGCTTCTCTATTGTGGTTAATGTTGCACCTAGGGAATGGTTCACTTCCTTTCCGAGTCTAGGACAAGGAGACTCTCTTTCTCCTTTCTGGTAGAATGTTGGATAAGGGTGTGGAGTGCGGGGTGGTGGAGTGCTTTAAAGTTGGTCGGGAGGGAGTGCCTGTTTCCCACTTGCAATTTGCTAATGACACCATTCATTTTTTGTCGGCTGAAGTTGAGAGTTTTAAGAGAGTGCTCACCATTCTCCAAGTGTTTGAGGTTATTTTTCGGATGCGCATTGCTTAATGTTGATAAGGATGTGCTGGATTCTTTGGTTCGGTTGGTAGGGTGTGAGGTTTAACTCTGACCACTTGCGTATCTAGGGGTGCCCCTTGGAGAGAACCCTCGAATTGAGTCCTTTTGGGAGCCTGGTGATGCTAAGATTGTAGGTGATTGGACGGGTGGAAGGGGGTGTATTTCTCTTTGGGTGGGCGGATTACTATTCTTCAGTCTTGCTTGGAGAGTATCTTTGAGCTTCTTTTGGTCATAAGAGGATGCTAATATTGTACTACATCAGATTACAAGTGATGAACCATGGCTCGTTAAAAAACTCGTTTTTGTTTCTTGATATTCTTGGCTTCTTGATATTCTTGGCCATATTTCTCTACTTTGCTATTAGTATTTCATATGTAATTGCTATTATATGGCAACCCTCTTGTATTTTTGTTTTTAGAATCTCTGGTACTATTGAAAAGTTAAATATTGAAAAAACATAAGAATTAATATAAAACATTGCTAAAGACATACCTGATAAGCAAATCCTATCCCAATGCTTTGGATGAAGAATCCAAAAACAAGGGCAGGAGTGTCGGGGAAAACTGTAGTCAAAATCACACCTATTCCCATCAAAGTAATTGAAGCAATCAACGATCGTTTCCTTCCCCACATTGTACACACTCTGCGCGCTATCAAAATTGCTGTAACTTTGATGAGGTGTGCTGAAGCAATGGCAAGTTGCACAGGGATGCTGTAAAACGCGCAATAATTATCTATTTTTTGATGCTTCTTTTGGAGGTATAAGCGGTGTGATACCTTCTTCAGAAATTTGTCTTGGCCGAGCACTCCTCCTACAAATTGGGAACAATTGTATATTAATACACAATGAATAGGATACGAGGAAACATTTATTGGACATATACAATCTGCAATGATACAAACTGAGAATCATGAGAATGGAGTTGAACATGCTAGTCAGTGTGGTACCTTTTTTTGTTTGTTATTGTTGGCAAGAAAATAGATATTTGTATCAAACCACAAAATAGACAGTATAGGGTACAAGGAGAATCAAGAAAGAAGTGCTAGGAATTCTCAAAACTAGAAAGGAAAAAGAAAATTTGAAAACACTTTTTTTTGGAAGTGAGAAAAAGATAATCGCTAAAAATTCCCTGCACTATGAGCCAAAGTGGCAGCAAGAGCACCACTCTATCCCAGAGGAGATCATAAAGATATAGTCTTTCATCTCAATTAATTCTCATATAATCCCCTACTCCAAAGGATCTTATGTTCCTTAGCATGCTCAAATCCTACTTATTTGGTTTGGAGAAGGTTAGCGGGACACACCCATCAATTGCCATTTACACCAGCAAGTTTACTTGACAAGTAATGAGCAACCTAACAATGTAGAACAAATTTCTTGTTTGTTTCGTGTTTCCTGACCCTTCAAACACATGACTTTAGTTCCAAGAGGCGTGAGGGAAGGCGCATGGGCCACACATGTGAGGTGCAATTTTATTTGTAAAATTACTTATATTCTATTTTATATATTAATTTGGGTCACTAATGTAATGTTAAGTGTATAAATTATTCTGGAAAATTCTAAATAAACAGATGATTCCATAAATCACTTGTTCTCTTCCTCGATATAAGCTCATATTGGATTAAAAGAAAGCATTCTTGCTGAGGATCTGATGTCTTCTTACTCTCCTAAATTGAATATCTGCTTAATCTAATCACTCTTATGGTATGTACGTACGGAATTTACAGACTTGCTTTACAATAGCAATTGATTTCCATTTTGTCAATCCTATTCAAGTGTTATGCTTGCATTCGGTGATGGTTTCCTTGTCGGGTCCCTATGCCATCTACCAAGTAATTGTGTTACCACGCACAGCTTGTTCCATACTACCCACTGGGAAAGAGAACACTGGAGGATGAACATTGAAATCGTATTATAGTGCAAGTGGCTTCTTTTTCAAGTCTCAACCCACTACCATCTGCTGTATAGTCTGAATTTCACTTGTACTGCTCGCTAGTAGAGTGTAGTTTAACATTCACTCTTGTCAAAAGTAGTGCTCACAAAACTAAATATTCTTAACTCAATTCATTCTCGTCTACCTTATTTCTTGTAGTAAAGCACTTTAGGATATTAGTCAGATACATTGTGAGACAGTATAGGCTATTCATTCACTTGTTCTACCTTATTTTTTGTCCTTTATCAGTCCTCCCATCCTTACCCACCACTTTTTGGCCCGGTATGTCGGTTTTGGAGGGAGGTAAGGATAATAATATGTTGTGGCGATGTGCCTTCTTCGCTATTCTTTGGTGCCTTTGGTTGAAACCGAAATTCTCGATTTTCTTCCGGAACATCAAAGCCACCTGCTTTTGTTTTTGTGTGGGATCGGGTGGTCTACTTGGCTTCTCTTTGGACTAAAGCTGTAGGGGCTTTTTGGGGGGTGATCCTCACTGATATTCAGCGGCATTGGAGTGATTTGTAATTACTGTACGTTGAGGAGCCCTTGTCCTCTTAGCTAGTAATTATCTTCATTTTGGTTTAATACAAATTTTTCGTATTAAAAAACTAACAGACTACTAGGATTACATTCTTTATGGGTGCTTCTGTGCATGAAAATGTGTTGTAAGTGTTTTCAGAACAATGTTGACTCGACTGTTGCTAGATGCCATGTTGAGTTGCTCAGTTTGATGCTCTGAGTCACAAGAGCTCTCTTTTTGTCGTTTTTTTTTGAGCAACTTTTCTGACATTTTTTTTTTTTTTTTTTGCTTTTTTGCAGTTTGCATGAAGGGTTGTTGGCTTCCCTGGCTTGGGAAAATTTTGGAGTTTGTTTGATGGAGGTCACTATCCTGATATCACCCCTAAGGCTATGTGGAATCTCTGGGCCCTTGTACAGCTTTTTTCTTTTGGTTTGGGGAGCTGCCAAGAAAAAGATCCCTATGAAACATTTGCTTAATAGAATGTATTTCAGTCTTTTAAGGAGGTGCTATCTAGGTGAAGAGAAGGAGTTACTGCTTAATATCTCTCTTTGGAATTTGCCGTATCCTTGTTTGGTGTTTGCAGGGATCAACTAGAAAGTATATGTTCGTGGGACATAAAATCAGGTTGCAGAACGGCTGGATGGTTATGTGCTAGATGCATCCTTTCGACATTCTTGTGTTGTACGTTGAAGGTAAGAAACTAGTAGATGTAAATGATATGCTTCAGATGAGAGATGGCTCATTCACCCGTATGAATCTGCATGTTTTACTTCCAGTGTAAGATGGCTAGATGCCTTGGGAGTTATTTTTGGCGTTTTCAGGGAGAATTCGGTATGTCCATTATCGGGTACAATTTTGCTTAGCAGTAAGTTGTAGATAAATGACTTCTTGCAATTCTATGATGTATTTGTTTAGCTTGGTAGTGTAGTGGTGAAAGAGACAAACACTATAATGGAAAAATCTGATGGATTGACTGGATAATGAATGTAGAGAGATATGTGCAAAAATTGAATGTAGAGAGTTGTGTCATGAATATTGAATGCCTAGGAAAGTGGTAAATCTCGTATGCGAATATGTGATTACCTGGTACAGCTTCAAGATAGCTGATTGAAATTCCTCCAAGAATGCAAACGGACACGCACATGATTGTGTCTCTTAGATCTGGTGCTACTAGCCTGCTTGCCATGACAACAAATGGTGTCAAATGGCAGAAAAATAGTGGCGTTGTTGGTCACTACCAGGTTATATGATTATTTAGTTGTACAATCTGAATATAAGCTCATTACCTGCTTAGTGCATCAGAGAGTCGTTGTGCGGGGGACGTCTGTCTAATTATGTCTCGACCGTTCTCTTGTGAGAGCGCGTCTAGTCCGCTATTCCCTGGTGGAAGTGTGACTTGTCCACCAGGGTTCGATGGAGATGTGGCTTCTTCAACATCTGGTATGACCTAAAATGTAAAAATCATTGTTAGATTAACAGCAAAACCGATATCAAGTGTCTTTCTCAAGAAGCTTAGCATTTGGGTCATATCATATAATGAAGAAAATGTTAGGTTGGTGCTAAATTATTGTGACTTTAATACTTCCTGCACGTTGTGCTCTTTTAGATGGATCTTCAAATTAAACGAACAAAAATGTGGAAGGGGAACAAGCTCACAAATTGGAGTGAAGATTCTATTAATTCATGTGTTGCTTTAAGAAGCATTCAAAAGACTTAATTGTCACATGCTCTTTTGTTCTTTATCTGTGAAGATTCAGTTTTATATTATCTACTCGGTTGTTAAGTAATAAGTAGAATACTATCAATTGTATAATGTTGTTGAATATAATCATGATAAGGTTCTTGTTTTCAAGATTAGATAGTGATGAACAGTATATTAACTGTTACTCTAACCAAAAATTGTTTACTGACTTGGATCTTTGATGTCCACGACTTCATGTCATAGGCGTTTTGTGTGAAGATGCAACCAATACTAATTATACAACAGTGGTGCTAAAAGTATTTAGCTAACATAAGAAGATTTTATATTCAGTTAAAGAAACAAAGAAAGGTGTCTTATTTGGTTTTCAAATATGAAGCCTTATGTCACTAGTTTATGATCTTTGAAAATAAAGAACAAAAATCAATCATCAGACTTACATACTTGTGATCATGTATGAAGGTGTTTCTTAGCATAAGTTTCCATACAATAGTTACATCCAAATATAATCCTAAACTATATACCTCTGTTATCTAAGGTTTTTACATATTCTATTTTGGTCCGTTCCATAATAATCTTTACCTTTCCTAAATGGGAAAGGTTTTACCAATGAAGTTACCATCCACCCTCGATTTTCCTCTCTCCTACTCACTTACCCTCCCCACTAGCTAAGGGTGAAATTGGAAGTCACTTACCAAAACAAAACTCTTTAATTTACGTGCGAAAAGCAAATGTAAAGATTTTAATGGAACGGACGGGGTATATTTTTGAAATAATCCAAAGTTCTTTGTATAGTGTGTATGTTATAACATTATAAATTTCATTCTACATTCTGCATATTAAATGTCAAAGAAAACATTACATTATGCTTTCGGTTCAAACATTCTATATTTGGAAGTCCTCAGAGAGAAAAACAAAAAGTTAGATTTTTTAAAGTGTCGTATATTAATGTATAGTTGGTTGCTCATATGTCAGATTGGTATTTTTCTTTCCACTGTTGACAAAATATAAATGCCGCGTGCATGATGTGAAAGGGTAGCGCTCTCTCTCTCCCCCCTTCCCTCCGGCAGCTGCTCTTCTTCAAGGTAAGCCCCTCTATGCCACTCTTTTTCTCCCCTGCTTCCCTCCTATGTAACTATTTTAGTCTTGTGCTCTCCATCCTTTATTACGCAATCCTATTCCTATGTATGCGGAGATATAAACCAGCTTTCTACAATACAAAGTTATTTCATAATCATCTTTTGGTACATTGTACTTACCATGTTTTGACATTTCTTAAGAGGGTTTGTTTTGTAGGCAATTTCAAGTCCACTTGTATCATCCTTTCAGGTAATATTATGGGTAATTCCCTCTAATCTCTCATTCAATTGTAATTTTTGCCTTTGCTGAAAATGTCAGATATTTGATTACCATGATTGGGCAAAAAACAGTTTCATGATTGGTTAAGTGAATCCTTTATTTCACCCTTTCTGTCCCCCCTTTCCTCTTTCTAGTTTTGCTATATTTAATTGAAGAACATGAATGAACAAGTTGAAAGCAAATTGGTATAGAAAGGCTCGATGTCCAGAAAAGATTCCATTGGCCTTCCAGAAATTGAATTTCAATCAGAGGGATCGCCTTTTGGGGGAAAAAAGAAAGTAAGATAAGGTGAACATGTATCATTGACCTGCTGTGGATGTTGTCACGTATCAATACCTGGAACCTACTGTAACTCCAGACTTGCGATATTCCAGTGGGTATTTGGTTAGGCATTTGATACCAGGTAGAGCCTGATTATGTCAGATTGACTATGCAGGTCTATGTAAATTTGAATAGCAGCTAGTAATCGGGACACACACATGTGGAATGAATTTACACGATTCGAGAAAAATTTCAGGTATGTAAGCATTTTTTCGCACTCATGATCCAAAATCTAGCTTTGTGGCATAAGTATGCCTGGAATCTTGTTTGTGATTATGGTACAAAAAATTAAGAGGAATTTACACACTGTACCTTGAAGTATGAGGTATTGCATGAGGCGGCCAAGTTTTAAGTTTTCTGTACACTGTACCCCCTAGGGCCCCAACCCTTGAAACTATTGTCCACTGTATACATACACCTGACTTTCATTAGATTTTGGACGTTAGGTGATGACATGGCAATGTGAAATGACTTTGCCCCTGGGTATAATATATACGCCAAGTTAGTTATGTCATTTAGGCAAATGAAAGTCACTAGACGCTATACCCCTGAGGTTCTAAATCTTTGCATCAAATTTACCTTAAGTTTATGACTTTTACCTGACATGCTCCTAACACATTTCAAACCAAAGAACCAACGACTATATTCAGAAACTAGCTGAGCAGCAAATGAGATGAACATTTTGAAGTGTTCATGTCCTCAACTCTAGTTGGCTACCATGTGATTAGAGCTTATGAACCAGGGTTGGTCTTCTTGATCATTTCCCCATATGCAGCTTACATGTTGTAGCTCTGATAGTGTGCTCCATGTATTACTTCATTAGCTTTCTCCTTAACCTTGTACAATATTCTCAAGTTCATATAAATTCTAAATCTCTCCCAGCCTATACCCCTGGTGTCTTAGGGTTAGTTCAAATATCTTCAAGTAACTGATGACAAACCCTCTCACAGTTAGCCATGGGTTATGATCTAGGCTCTGGTAGCTATGCCCCTCTTCTGTCTTGACCTTTATTGCCTTAGTTTTATTATCACCTAGCTGAGAAACATGAATCCTCTAAGGACAACCCATTGTTGAACACTCACCTGTGTATCTATGCTTCTCTGACCTCAGAAAAACCCTCTTGTATGCAAAACTCTCTAAAAACCCACTTAAATTGCTCACCATCAAACATCAGCCACTGTATATGACCAAATTCTATCTCCACATACATTTGTTCATTCTCATACAATCTATCTATATATGTGGCCTCTCCTCTCCTAAGACTCTCCTCAAAAGTTACCTCACCCGTCTTCATAGCAGCCTCTTTCTCCCCATCAACTAAATTTCCAATTGAGAGCCCACGTCACTCTTCTCTGAGTCATCCTCAATTTAGGACTCATCCTCATGGTCATCACCATTTCCCTCATCCTCCTCAGCCTCAACTACAGGATTACTAGCCTCTCCTCTTACCCTCCTTGGTCTAGACCCACTGCCTTCGGCTTCTTTCTGTGTTTTAGGTACATGTACCCCCTTCAGTATCGCAGTAGACCTAGACAACTTCCTCAACTGGATCACTGGTGCCAAGAACAGGTGGGGTAGTGGGGGTGGGTTCAGGTGTAGGGGTAGCAGTGTGGGTGGTTTAGAGCAGGGGTGACAGTAGGGATGGGTTAAGGAGCAGAGGTGGCCGTGGAGTTGGTTCTGGAGCAGAGGTGGCTGTGGTGGTGGGTTTAGGAGCATGGGTGGCAGTGGTAGTGGGTTCAGAAGCTGGGGCTGACTTCTTGATTGTACCCACTTTTTTGCCTAGCAGTCATCTTTTTCTTTGGTGTCCTTATTGTTTTTGTGGTTGGGGTAGGGGTGAGGGTTGTTTTTCATTAACTGGTGGTGAGTGTGGTGGTGTGTCAGGTTGTTCAAAGAAAGAGTGCTAGCAGGTTAATCTGTAGCAAAGGTTGATGGTTCACTAGCAAGTGGTGATGGTGGTGGCTCATTTGTGAAGGGTGAGGATGATGGTTGTGTAGCAAGTGGTGAAGGTGGGGGTGACCCCTCTCTTGGTGGTACCCACTTTTTTCCCTACCAGTCATCTTTTTCTTTGGTGTCCTTGATTGTTTTTGTTGTTGGGGTAGGGGTGAGTGTCGTTTTCGTTAATTGGTGGTGAGTGTGGTGGTGTGAGGGTTGTTTTTCATTAACTGGTGGTGGGATAGGGGTGAGTGTGCTTTTAATTATCAGTCCTAGATACTTGAATGAGTTTGTTGATGGTGAATTCTTGTTAAAAATTACGTTTGTTGTTTGAATTTGGATGACATGCTTTTTTTTTTAGGTTGAGCATATGAGAGTTTTGTTTCTCTGTTCAAATCCGAGAAGCTAAGTCTGTTTCAAATAAATAACCTCAGAGCTCTAATTTCTAATTATCCATCTTGAGGCAACGGAAAGTTGCAAAAACAACACAAAAATTAGGATAAAATTCCACGCTAGGAAATATCAAAGTAGGAAATATCAAATTAGTGCTGACAAAGGCATTTGGAGGTGGAATAGAATTTGAGGATTACCGTAATTAAATTCCTCATTTGTCTGACGGTGGCAAGATAAGCTCCCCATGCTTTCCAAAGTGCAAGTAAAACAGCCAATAATAGTAGGAAAAAGACAATCATATTGCTCCTGTTACAGAATTGGGATTAGAGTAAGGAAAAAAAAAAAATCATCTACATGACAAAGGAATCGGCACACAACATTCAAAGATGGGGTCTCCTTTTCTCTCTCTAACCCTACTCCCTCTCTCGATCAACTCGTCCACCTTTCTCCCTCTAACTAGTTCCGCAAATTCTTAGCTACACCTTAAAACTGCTACTTCATTTTTTTATCACCTGTAACTTCATTATAAAACCATTGTAGCAATTTCATTGATCTATAATTATATCTTCATTACAACTGTTTTATAATGAATTTGCAAGTGATAAATAATGAAGTTACAGTTGTTTGGGATCCATTGGCTATAGCTACTCCTAGGTGTAGCTAAGAATAATTGAACTAGTTCACCTTTCTCTCTCCTCTTCTTACTCTGCAATTGGGATTCAAACTTCATGCCATGGCTAAGAATTCAAGCACCATGGAATTCGATTTTTGAAGGTTTGAAGCTTTATTTTATGGAGGCTAGGATTTCGAATCAAACAAAAGATTCACCGTTGCTAATTTTGAAAGCTTCTTTAGGATCTTCCATGGCTGATTTGATCAATTGAAACCTCCCCAAATCTCGCTTTCTCTCTCAATCTCACATTTCTGGTTGCTGAATTTCAGAAACTTTTGGGGGAATTTTTTGTGGTTCATTGGATCTTCATTTTTTGATTTTAGATTGCTGAGGATTTTGGTAGAGATTTGACAGCCATTGTTGCTCTGGTTTTGGGTATTGCATTGTTGCTATGCTCTGATTTGGTATGAAAGCAATGAAAAGCTTTTTCAAATTTTTCTTTCTTCAACCCAACCAAATGGCGGAAATTAGCATAGAAAATAGATTTTCCTTTGGAAAACATTTTCAACTGAAAATGATTTTCTGTTGAAAATATTTTCCTCCCAACCAAACGGAGCCTAAGGCTGTGATTGGCCATAAAATTAGGAGTATAGAGCATTGTTGGGGTTGTGTAAGAAAGAGAAGGATGGGGAAAGGAGGGAGGTTACCTGGTATGATGGTGTTATACTTGAAGCTCTCACCAACAAGTGCACTAGTGCAGAAATGGAGGATTGATTTTGTGTATTTCCAGGGTGAAGGGTGAGGTTCTGGGTTCGAGGCTATAATCTGAAGGGTGAGGTTTTGGGTTTAGTGTTGTGAAAGAGTGACAAGAGAACAACAATTTGGGGTGAGGGAACAAGTTTGTTGTGAGGGAAAGGCGGATATGGGCATCAACTGGGCAAAGCAATGGGAATTCAGGTTTTTCTTTTTTTGTTTATTCATTTATTTTTAAAATTTTGGACTTGAGAGTATTGAAACTTTTAACAAAGATGAAACTTTTATGATGCCTTCAGAAAGTTTAGTTTTGTCTTTATTGTTTTTGCCAACATGTTTAAGCTTTCATTAATGGTGCCCCTGATGTAGAAGCTGGCTGAGTTAATTCTTTTTGCATCAGTGCAGGGTCAATTTCCAAACTTAGGGGAAGCACAAGAACTAATAGTAGGCTGCGGCTGCCAAAGTGGTGATGCAAATAGCAGGCTGCCAAAGTGGTAACGCAAATAGCAGGCTGCCAAAGTGGTGGTAGTAATCTATGATTATTTCTAGCATCATTTCAGCCTTTTTTTTTTTTTTTTTTTAATGAAGAGAGTATATTTCTCTTATTGAGAGTAAATAACATCCATTTTGAGATAGATTTTGGCCAAATGCATTTCTAGTTGGTCCTATGTAGTTGTCCTCTTTTAGATTTTCTATACTTATCCCGCTAAGGAGCTGTTTGGCCCTTCTCTCTATGAAAGCTAAAAATTTGGATATTTTTTCTTCAATTCGAAATTCTGAAGCTCGATTATAATTTCCATGACCAATGTTGAGATCTTCAATGACGATTAGGGTTCATCAGTGTCAATCGATATCACAATATTGACGAGGATGATCCGTGATGATGATGATGGTGATCTGATGAGGGTAGGGAATCTTATTTTCTTGTTGCAGGATTGGCATTTTTTTTTTTGATTTGATAATGGGTGTGATGAACGCTGATCATGTTTGGTGATATGGGGGAGGAGATTTGATTTGAGATGGTGGTGGTGCACAGTAATGATGGTTCTGTGTGGAAGATGATTTTTAATTTTAATACTCCCTCCGTCCCACCATTACGTGGAACATTGTACTATTCACTCCAAAGCTAAAGAAATGGTAAAATTTGATATGTAAAGAAAAAGATAAAGAAAAATAATTATTAAAATGGGTAAATAGATTGATGGTGGAGATAAATGGGTGTTATTTATGTATTTTTTGGAAATGAATAGTACAAAAATAT
>BSSO01001130.1:0-25695 GCA_030267885.1 Mesembryanthemum crystallinum
TCTAAAGCCAGGTCAACGTGTCGGAATGCCCACAAGAGGATCGGGTACGGATTCCGTACCCGGATCCGTGTCGGGTCGTATCGACCCGGGTACAGGCCAGGTTTAGCCGTGTCGAAGTAACGTAGGACATCACATAAGTCACATGAAAAACTACAATGACCATTTCCAAATATGTAATGACGTTCTGACCAAGTCTCCGTTAAGGATTTTAATTGCCGACCAGATGGGTATGACTCCTGAGAGGAGGGTCACCTAATCCTCATAGCTTACCCAAAAAAGAAAATAGAAAAACGATGTCCATCTTAGGATTTATGATGACTCAGCAGAAGGTACAGGAAATATCAACAAATGCAATACTGTGAGGGCAAAATCAGTTCTATAAGATAACAGAAACACCAAAACACAGGCAAACATAGGTACATATCAAGGTAAGGAAAGAGCATGCGGACAATGTACAGACCTTAGACATTAGGGAGGGAACGCGTGTTTTAACCATTTCGACAACCTCCTTCTTTATCTGTTGGAACTTGTCATCTTTCTCTTGCTTCGCAGACAAGCTTGTGTTCATCATAATTTTTAAGTGCCTCTGTTGGAAATCAAAAAAGAGATTTCTCAAAAATGTAACAAATCACATAGATATTCAACTCAAGCTTGTTACGCTACACACACAGCCACAGATACATCCATCAGAGGCAAAAAGTAAGCACATATGCCACATTGATTGTCAATCTTGTTCAACAAACCATGCAACTTCTTAGTGGTTGTTATCATAGACAAAATCCAGGTCACGGTTGCAACTGCAGCAGCAGTTGTATAGTTATATATGTGCGCAACTGATATCTCATAGATGTTAGATCAGGGTCAAGGATTTTAGTAATCAGCTGTAATAGCCAATGCGTTAACCTAACTGCCTGTCACACAGTTTTGAAAAGATATACATGATGGCCCGTTAGGGGCAGCAAAGGTGATTTTATAACTACCAAACTGCTTACATGTGCTTCCAATTATATTCAGCCATCTCTTGGAGTCCATTGAGACCTTTGCCAACAATATTTTTTCAGGAAATATATTGAAAGCAATGCTTTCTTTATTGTAGTCTCGCAGACAACTTGCCCTTGCAAATTCTTCTCTTATCAAGTCTTGTTTATCTTAAATGACCAAAAAGAAGGAGTTTCTAAAAACAAATTATAAAATAAACAATGAAGTCATCTAGGAAAAAATAGTAACTGTCAGGAAAAATGCTATCACTTTTTACTATCACAGCACCATAATCAACTCAGTTAACTACAAGCGAGTTCAAGATGAAAGTTTTCACATCATCAGTTTATAATAAAGCCATCACCTTTAATGTTCTGATCTGACATAAATGCCCAACAATACCCATGAGACGGTTCAGGAGCTCCTGTGACACCTTGCCATTGGTTGCATTCTGCAAATACGGAGCATTAAAATTTTGCATAGTAGAAAACTAAAGACGACAAAATCAGAAAAAGAACGAATAGCAGTTGTAGTGGTAGCATGTAAGTGCTTTTGTATACCGATAATCTAGCAACTTTTGCAAGCTTGAGCTTAATTTCTCGCGGCAATCTTCTTTTGATAGACTGTCCTGAACCGTCAGCATCTTGAGCATCCCCAACCGGTGGTCTTGCTGCAAGGTTAAAGGACCAAGTACACTTACTATCAGGGGTCAGAAATGAAGAATTAACACTACAACAGCATGCCACTCACATTCGGCAACCATCTTTTCCAGTTCTCTGATGGCCTTCTCCAACACATTAGCTTTTGGCTTAACGCTGGAACCTTCCTTCTTGTGCACAGTAGCAGTTTTCTGCATATTACCAATCATACCGTTTTAAGTCATAATACACAGCATTTACATGAATACTGCAGCACTGGATGACAAATATCATTCAGCAAAATAAAAAGAGAAACAATGACAATAACAACAACAAATAACAAAAATAAAACAGATAAGAGCAGAGACTGACATCTCAAATAAGAAAGAGTATTTCAACGAACTGATGAAAGTTAAAGTGATCAATAACTGTCCTATTCAGTAGAATAATAACAAACACATCACCGCAGCAATTTCATTACATGTTCTAAAAGCACGTTTGTGAGCCTAAACAAACAGAAATACAGAATAATTAAACTGGAACATCATAGCAACAACTGTTCATCCAAAAGCAAAAAACTACAATAAGGAAATGTACAGAAGTTCACTTCGATATGATGCAATTTAGCGCAATGATATTCAGCATGAACTATAGCTGAATCTCAGTAAAATAAAACCATGAACCAACCTTACTATGCATAGGTTAGGACTATGACGATTAACACAGGCAAAGGCTGATGCCTGGCACTAAGTGCATTACCACCTATCCACATAATTGTATACAGAAGAAAACTATGCCATAACAAAGACAACAGACCCAGCTTACCTTGGTAAAAATATGTGATGTAATAGGCATGCCATTGACAGACCTTGAATAGTATCAGAGAAATTTCATAGAATAACCCTTAAATTTTGGCTCAATTCACATGGTAACCTCAAGGCCTCACTTCTGAGGTTTGTAAATGTGCACACCATAACCCTTACCCTCCTTTAATGGAGCTGTCAGGTTAGGTTAGAGGGAACTAACATAGCTTTGCTTTTCAACTATCCATTAATGTTGCGCAGTGATTTTTCACAGGGATATTTGTGTAGATTTATTTTTTTCCCTGAAAGACTATTCTCTCCTCTCCTTTTCTTCTCACCATCCTTTTTATCATATTCATGGCCACTTGCTATTACATTCCCCTTAAAACCAATATCAAGAAATAATTATCACCCCAAAAATAAGAACAAAATAAAAACTCACTTTGTACCAAAATATTTTCTTAAATAATTTTCAACTCACTTGATTTTTCCAATTTCTTCTGTCTCGAAACTAAAAATGTCTGTTGCTCTCTTGTAATAGTAAAACAGTCATTTGACTCACATCAATGTTAGTATTGGTGGTTCCCTATGAGTAACAACGTCTTTTATTTAAGTTCACAGAGTTGACAACCCCATTAAAAAACGGGCACACAGTGGCGCATGCAAGGGGCTCACTTGAACCCACTTGGAGTTTTTTCCCCCTTTGTTAGTGGGTTAAATTGGGAAAAAAATATATATATAATACAAATTTGTAGTAAAACATCTTAAAATATATGAAAGGGAACCCGCTCGAGGTTATTTCTGGATCCGCCATTGTGCATGTGAATAGAGTTGCCATGCACGGCAAAAGAAAAGTACCAACAGACATCTGCCCCCAAAAAATGATCCAAGGGACACGAGTGAGGATCTCATATATCAGCATCAAGCATTCAAACTGCCTTGGCCAACAGTGGCCATGGCCTGTTTACACAGTTGCAGCATCACACACACTTGCCATGCACGGCAAAAGAAAAGTACCAACAGACATCTGCCCCCAAAAAATGATCCAAGGGACACGAGTGAGGATCTCACATATCAGCATCAAGCATTCAAACTGCCTTGGCCAACAGTGGCCATGGCCTGTTTACACAGTTGCAGCATCACACACACACCTCATTGAAGCATACCAATTACCATCCTTTCACTGATATCTGCTTATCTCATGCATCGCTCCACATGACCATGCTACTGGCTTCTACCAGGTGGTGTCACATGCTGCTTCAAGGGAACCATGTGTCCCATAAAGTCAAGCACGCTTGACACTAGCATGGCACAGCATTGTGTCACTTGGCTATAGGCATCACATCAGTTGCACTTGCAAAAAAAAAAAAAAAAAGGCATACCATTCAAGGAGCTGTTTCACTATTCCCACGTGCATGCACAACACCACATCATGAGACCTTTAGTGAGTTTGAAACTCCATGAACATGACATCTACGCTCAAATTGCCTACCTTCCTTCAATGTATCACTTGGCAACGAAAACATCCAGGTGTGCATCAACGTAGTGCACCCAAGTGTACCATCAACGACATGGAGAAATGGGTTTACAACCAAATCCATAACAAGACACCACACCTTCGGATCCACCAGCCATGCTCAACCATGGCCATGCCACACCTCATCCATGGTGGATATGACATCTAACCTTAACATTGTAGAAATTATTATGTCACAAGTCCCATTGGTTTTCACCCAATGTCCATACATCAATCATCCGAAACAATACAGCTGTCCAAGGTGTCCGTGTTTCAGATAGCAAGGCACTTGTTTAATTTGGATTAAAGAAAACAAAATGGAGAATTGTACAAGCTGTTCATGTATGTATAAACACTATAGAGAATCCAATCAGTAAAAGTCATATCTTTATCTTAAGATATCTATGTAGACATATACACGAAGAGTCAAAGTGACAAATCTTTCATCTTTATCTTATTAATAGACTGTCTAAACCTTGTATGTTCTCCCCAAATGGAATGAACAAAAGAACAAAAAAAGTCCGTGACTTCTTTTTGTGTTCTGTTGTTAATTGCATTTGGTAAAAACATAAAGCAAAACAAAACTACGCGTAGCATGGAAAATTATTTTGGCCAATACATGGATCATAATTACATGGACTAAGCAAAAGAAGGGATCATAATTTAAAAGTCCAGAACTTCCAGAGGAAAAACCTGGTAATTATATTGAATGCTAAAGCCTGCAGAAATCGACACCTAAAATTTAACCCAGAAATAATAATGAACAAAAACCATACAGCAGCTTAAATCACAGCTTTTAAGAAAAAGGGAACTACTACTCACAGCAGGTTGCATAGTATGTTTGCTGTCAGGAAGATTAAGGTCTATCCTTTCACGCATGCCACTCTTGTCCTTCTGCTGTATCACTATTTCAGACTCCTCAGCATTGTTCTGTTTGGTAGATTGAAGTTTATGTAAATATTCAATTTTATCATGATACTCATATGTGGATCAGTAAATTAAACTTGCCTCTTTCTTGCTACTATGATTTTTGGCCAGCAACACACCAGTCTTTTGCTTGTCACTGCTCCCTGCTAAAGATGAGGATGTGTCACCATTTGAAGTCCTGAAAGATGGAGACAGCTCCAACGAAGATTTATTATCACCAACAATCTTCTGGTGACTTGTTCCAGAAACATTAATCTGGCTCTGAATATTCATTTCTTCTGAGTTTTTTACAGAAGGGCTCTGAGAGGCAGGCAACATGTTCTTTTCACCTGATAATCCAGACTTTCCAGCACCCTTCTTACCCACTTTCATATGCTTATTGGGATGATGACCATGATCATTATCACCAGGAGCCTTTGCCATTTCTTTCCTTCTCCTTTTCTTTGGCTGCTGATTAGCTGTCTCCAATGGTTCACTTCTACAGAAAAGCGACATACAACAAGCAACAGAATAAGCTAATAGGTCCAACTAGACTGGATGACACTGCTCATTTTAGCTCATAAAAGAGACACAACCAACAGCAATGGTAACAATGGATAACCAAGAATGTGCTAATACAACAACAGTTACTACAGATGGAAATATAACAGTTATTTCAGATGCAAAGTTGACTCAATTATAGAATTCCCCTAGTTTTATCTCAGTAAGACTGAAGTTGCATTAAAAGGAAAATACATTAAAAGNAAAAAAAAAAAAAAACACCACTCACACTTTCTCCAGAGTTCCCCTATTGACAAAGTATCCATCGTGCTTTGTCTTTGACTTGTCAACTTCAAAATACTCATCCTGAAAAAGGTACAAAGAACCGTTGCCAATTAGTAAACGACTATAAGCATTTTACTACGGCAACCATTAAGATTTTCTTTCTCAATAATCACAATTGGACCTTGTAAATGCAAGGTGACACATTACTTAAATGAAAAACAAAACAACAGATGCTGAGTGCGTGGGGGGAGGGGGGGGGGGGGAATGCATGCAGAATCTGTAAGCAGCATACTAAAAAAAACAAATACCAACCAGTTCTGCATCATCAATAAATGAATCTTCAGTATCGTACTGATCATCATCTGGAATGTCATTCAGATCTTCCTCATCACTGCTATCTTTGCCCTGAATGGTAAGTTGGACAATAAATAAAACAAAACCTTACAAAAAGATCAATTTCCTAATTCGAAGGAGCGGGGATGAAGATTCCTTCCTAAAGAAGAACTACATTCATTTAAGAACGCCCGCGAGTCCAGTAGTCAAAAATTCTCACCATATAGAGACGCTCAATCTTCTCAATAACAGCACTGAAACGATGTGAAGGTGCTGCGTCCAATTCACTTGCAGCAGGTTCTCCCTGAAAATGAGGGAGGAAAATCATCTTAGCAGCCGCTCGCATGATCCTTCCTGAATGAAATAAGTATACAAATGTACACCATAACAGTATATAAAAATCTGCATTCGCACTCTGATGTAGGTGTTCCAGCCACCATGTACTCATTCATAACAACTACAAAACAGAGAAAGAACAAATTGACCAATAAATAGAAACGCTTTTCACAACATATTCAGCCACCTAACTGTGTGTTCTCCTCACATAAGTTTTCTTGATTTCAGCAAAAATAAAATCAACAAAGTTCAGAAAAAATCAGTAAAATCAATAAATTAAGTAAAAGTTCATCAACTAAGGTAAAAATCAACAAAGCTGTTCTTAAAAAAAAAAAAAAAAAAAGTTTACAAGGTTTAACAAAAACCTTATGAAAAAAACGCGCCCTAACCAAAATCAGTGTGCAAAAAGAACACAGTATTCCAAGAACAATACCAAATGCAATTGACATAAAGGTCATGTCTCAACCGAACATCAGAAGTAAAACAGCATAAAATGATTGAATGTGTAGACGTAGAATCCAAATAAGTAAACTCTACAATCACTATGATATGAGCAATCCATCATCACCACCACCACAAACACACACTCTCTGTCCCTCCTCCCTCCCTCTCTAGTGGAAGAAATTCACATCACAAGTAAGATCTAATACAAATTGTTGCTTTTGTCATTGTTTGATAAACGAATTTTGGATGAGTGTTAAAATCAAGGTCTTTGTCTTGTAAGAAACTGGACATCAGATAATTGAGTACTGGAGTTTGATCCAGCATGCTGGGAAGCACTTGACTGGTGAAAGTTGACAAATTAGTATACAAGATCAAAGATGTACCACAAACCTTCTATCTACAGCATATTTACCACACTTCAGTCCCAGATTACTACTAGATCCAGTTACCTGTCTTTCCGAATCCCATTTATTCTGGAAACACCGAGCGCATATAGTAATTCTGGCACTAAATTGAATATAGAACAAGAAACATGAATGAACTTCACAACCACCACNGCTTCAACTCTATAATTCTCATTTTAACAACCCCCAACACTCGAACCGTCTTGTGTACTAAGCATTTTCCTACCTTCCATGATTTGAATTAAACTCCCAAACATGTTCAATAACGCTCAAACACAATCCAATTCTATATAGCATTGCCAACAAGCATCAAGACCTGCCATCATAATAATCCCTGAACTAGCAGTTAAGTTATTCAATCTACCAGCAATCCAAATCTTTAACCCACAAATTCCCGCACAACAAAACCATCACCAATCCAACATCACCAATCCAAACGAGACAAAAAACCCAACCACGTTCCATACTATCAGTTAACCACTCAAAAATTTACACTTCCCAACACGACTGAACCCACATTATACATCATTCTACTCCACAACAACCAAAATTCACAAACACCCAAAATTGAACCAAAAAATCAGCAAAAATCAAACCCATACCGGAGCAAGCCGAGACTCAAGAGAAGGATGAGCATTAGCAGGAGGCTCCGGAGCAGGTGCGGCGGCTGCGACAGCCGCAGCAGCAGCGGCGGATGAAGAAGAAGCACGGTCAGCCCTAGCAGCGTCCTTGACAAGCTTCTTCCACGACACGATGGTAGTCTCACCGGGCCTCAGCTCCACCGTGAACCTCGTCCTATCGCCTACCTTCACAAACGACGACGACGACGACCTGGTCGCCCCCGCCGACGACGAATCTCCGCCGGCGCCGGCGGTGGCGGGCCCACCTTCCGCCATTGAAGAAAACCTCAAGAGACCAAAACCCTAGATAACGGACAGTCGAATGATGACAAGTAACGGCTGAAAGGCGAAGAAGAAGAAGAAGAGGATCGGAGAAGATGAACAGGGAGGAGAGGGGGGGGGAGAGGAGAGAGGAAGAGTAACAATGGCGGGATGAGAGCGAAACGTTTCGGGGAGAAGAGGAAGGCGTTTTTGTTTTTGTTTAACGGGGAAGAAACGTTGGCTTCTTCATCATCCCGTTCGTTCGACGGCTGCGCTTTACCTTACTCTCTCTCTCTCTCTCTTCTCTAGTTTTTCTCTGTCAAGAAATTGTTTTGTGATGTTGGTGTTGTGTTTTTTCAATTTTGAGGTTTGAGATTTTAGATGAGAGTATGTATGTGAGAGAGGTTAGGATGAGTTAAAGATGAGAGAGAGAGAGAGAGAGAAAAATGAGTGAATTGATGATGGGAGGGAGAGAGAGAGAGAGAGAGAGAGAGAGAGAGAGATTGAGGTTTTTGAGATTTGGGAATTGAGAATTGAGATTTGGCTAATTGGATTTTTTGGGGGGGATTAATGGTGTGATGGAGATGCTGTAATTGTGGCTTTTTGGCTTTCAACCAATTAATTTTTTAAATTTTTTTTTTTGGTGGTAATGTAATGTGGCTTTGGATTTAGGCTTTAGGGTAACTTTAGGTCACACAATAGATGATGAGGATTGAGGAGTTAGGAAAGAAAGTGACAAGGGGAGGGGGTGGACAGATTATTAATGGCAAAAAATCACAAGGGATTCAAGTAGACTCATGTACAACTCAATTTTGATCTTTTTCTATGTTTTGACTTTCCTAAAGGGTGGTCTTGTTTCTATAGAAAATGGTCAATTAGTGGAATCATAGTAGTTTTTTTCTTTTTTTACAAGGAAAGAAATCAAACTGCTATTTTGGTAAAATTGATCCAAACTTGAAGATCCAAACTGAAATTTTGATTTTAATTCGAATAATGTGATTAATTGTTGACTAAAAACTATCTTAATCAAACCAAAATTAACTCAAATTTTGTAGAACTGATTATCATACGTAATTGGATCGATCAAAAATTTACCCAACCCATTTCATAGGTTTGGCAATTATTTTTCCCATAGATGACCCAAACCTAATTGATCCGAAAATTAGTGCGTCAAACTCTCCCGTTATTGGTTTGACATGGGAATTTGAATAACGTCTGACATCATAAAAATAACGAAGATTTCATGTGATACCCCTGTACTTTTTTTTTTTTGTGAATGATACCCCTGTAATTTGATAAAATGCTACGGCACCCAAAGTTTTGGGAATGTGATTAGGGTACCCCTGAACTTTCAACAAAGTGATCAGCATCCCACTAAGGCATAAAATGACTATAATGCCCTTATAATGCATTTTTTGTGTAATAACTATGTTTGACTTTTATATTTTTCTAAAACTTTTATAGTATTAATTGATGAAAAAAATAAAAAATACAGAAAAAAAATAAAAAATCAGAAAAATTAAATTAAATTTTAAAATTAAAAATAATATTTTTTGAAACAAAAATTAAATGTAAAAAAAAAACTAAAACTAATATTTAAATTTTAAAAATGTTTGTGTTTTAATTAAAATCTATACAATAAGTTAAAAAAAAATAGAAAATTGTAAAAAAAAAAATTGAAATTTTAATATAATTTTTATAAAAAGGAAAATTTGATGCTAATAATCCAACTTTGGGCGGTCCAACAAAACTAATCCCAAATTCATAAATTGATAAGAATAATCCCACATTTACCTTTGCCCCATAATAATGAGTTAAGTGACATTTGCGTTAACTTCCAGTTATGTAAATGATGGCCTGGTAGGAGTTTGTTACTAATGTCATTGAACCGTTTACTTATTAACCCATGCCGCGTCATTATTTCGGTAACTTAGAGTTAACGAAGATGTCACTTGACCCATTATTGTAGGAAGGAGGTAAATGTGGGATTATTTTTGTTGGACCGCCCAAATGTTGGATTATTGGCATCAGATTTTCCTTATAAAAATTATCTATTTGTTTATTTTTCAAAATAATTTTCTACTTTTTTTTATTTTTTTTAATATTTTTTTATACTTTTTTTTTTGGAAAAAAATAATAGAGTTGGGGTACGTATTTTTTTAAAAAAAATTATAGTATAATTTATTATCCACTGATATTATCAAAGAGAAAAATATAAAGGTCAAACATAGTCATTACACAAAAAAATTGCCTTGCAAGGGTGTTGTAGTCATCTTATGGCTTAGTGGGTACGCTGATCACTTTGTTGAAAATTCAGGAGTACCGCAGGCATATTTTCAAAACTTTGGTTACCGCAGGCATTTCATTAAAGTACAGGGGTACCGCAGAAAATTTCCGTAAAAAAAAAACTTTTGACTATAAAGCTATTAAATTCATAGTGTTTTCCGTACCCCTTTTTTTCCTCTTAGGCTTTGTTCATCGGTTCATCGCATGTTACTCAAACAATAAAAATCAACAAATTCACTACATATCAATGTAATTAGTTTACAAAAAAGAAAAACATCAACATCAAAATTAAGTAGTTACGGCTGAAATCAACTAAAATCAACAAAATCTACTGAAGTATAATTTAGAATTAGCAAAAAATCAACAAAATAGAATTTATGTTTTAAGAAAACAACAAAGTTAAACCAAAAAAAAAACAACTATAACAATAAATACCAAGAAAACTAACACAAAGGGAATGAAGCCTTAATCTCGTGAACTTGACACCAAACCAATTATATTGTACATCCAACCCCAAAAAACTACAGATTTGAATTAACACACAAATGCGCTTTGGCACACTATAACCAAGCCTACTAACAAAAAATCGATATGTGCAATACACAATCAATTCGCCATCTAGTCACATATACCAAAACCAAACCTATTTGGAAACATTTCTTTTTATTTACTATCAAAAAAAAAAAATCAAAACTAATAGATTAAAATTTGTATCATCCTAAAAAAAAATACATTATCAAAATTGTATGTAATAAATGACTTCTAGACTTCTAGTGAACAATATATGAATAAATTCAAGCCTGTATTGGGAACTATGCTTTTTTTAAATATCAAATTTCAAAACACACTTTAATTAACAAGTGCAAGTGTATTTAAATAAAAACGAAGATCTTAAAGATTAACCGAACCCGATATCCCCCAACCTGGATTGGTCCGATCCGATATTTACTTAAATTAAACTTTGAGCTGACCTATATTTATACCTAAATCAACATGAATTAATTAGATATGAATCCAAATAGATTATAAAGCTAACTGATTTAATCCGATATGAAAATGATCATAATCAAAAACAAACCAAAATGACCTGTTTGCCAAGTCTAAACCCAATACACCAAGACTGGGATGGCCTAAAACCCCACAACACCAATTTCACTTCTCCACTTATACATGAAGGGCATGAGACTCAAACCCCCAACCTCAAGGTTGGAGGTGTGGGTTTCGAAACTAATCATCGGACCTAAATAACCCGAAACCTCAAATAGTTTTATTATTATCTAAATTTGAATATCCAAAATTATTCGAATCAAAAACCAAATTCGACACGAAGTTCACATGAATATGACCCCTCGTACTTGAATTCGATTCAAACTAAATAATTTGAATCGATAATAATTCCCCAATTAAACAAAATCTGAACCTATTTTACCCGAACCAAATATCATTTTATCCCAAAATGAACTAAGCTAAACCAATGGTTATAGGAAAATTACTCAACTTTTATCGTCTTCGTTGTTTGTCATTTACCTATATTTGAACGCTTGACTAATGACTGTAGTTCTGTTTTTCACGTAATTGTATTTAAACTCCTTATACGATAGTTTTAATGTAAATGTTCGTAGTACTTGCTTATGTTATAAGATCCAAGTTTTTCATCTATCCTTTGAATAAACTATAAGTTTTTAGGAATATCTCGAATTGCCCTCGCTGCAAAAGAAAAATAAAATAAAATTGCCAAGAGTGACTATTGCCTCAACTCATCCAAGGCTTTTAAATTACTCAATAAATATCAGATTCACAAGCATTACCTCCACAACGCCAATTCTGAATGCTTAAATCTCCTACAAAGTAGTGCTACTATCAAGATTGAGCACAATTCCAGAAAAACTAACCAAGCAGCTGCTTTATTATCCAACTATTGTATTAAAAATACTTTTATGGCTTGTAAAAAAACTCTACATTACTAGTTATCCCTGCCCATCCTGCCTTCTTATCATAAACAATAACTTTGCAGGCATTTAGAATACCTAACCATTTTTTAGAAGAAAAAAAATGTCGCTGTCTGCTAAAATGCACACAAAAAATACATTTGTTCCCCCCTCCAAACAAAAAGAAGGTGTTAGCGAATAATAACGGAAACACCTCTCGTTATGTCATGTTTGGACTCTCGTGTTCAACAACCAACATATCAAACTCAATGAACAACCAACCGCAAGTTATTAGAGACAAGGGTGAGGAAGCAAACCCCATAACCTAACTTAACAAACCATTTGGGAGTGAGTTTGAAATCACTTAGACTACCACCGTTTATGCCCGCAAAAAACACAAAAATTACCTGAACTCACACTAATCAACCCAATTTCAACCCAACAAAGGAAAAGGAAAAGGAAAAGGAAAAGGAAAATACAAAAGACAAATTCAATTAAAAATCCATCCAAATCCAAAACCTCACTAGCTCACTCCACTCTCTCCCTTTCCCCAACGGCTAAAACCTCCCAAAAATCCCACCATATCTATATCCATGACCACCACCCCTCTCCTCTTCCTCCCCTCATTCCTCCCTCCAAAACCCCCAACTCTCTCTCTCTCCACCACTCTCTCTCCTCCTCACCTCTCACCCCTCTCTCTCTCCTCTCCCAAACCCATCAAACCCCTCAAATTGCGTGACTTCCGTGTCTTCTCCGACGATGGCGACGCCGACGGTGGTGGACCCGACTACGAGATGGACGAGGACGAGGTCGAGGAGGTCGACAACAAGAAAGACTTCGATGTCGAGTACGAGCCCCTCAAGGGTGTCATGGGAGATGAGCTCATTGTCACTGTTCAGAGTAAGAGCTTTATGTCCACTCAAGGGTGGGATTCTGAGGTGGTGATGGATTATCGGATTAATGAGGACGAGTTTCATAAGATTTGCTTGCTTGATTGTGATTTCTTTGTTAGGAAGCCGCCCGATCCTGATAATGATGTCTATGATTTCAGAGAGGTAAGTTCATTTATTGGTGTGTAAGTTGTGAATTTTCTGTTGCCCAGATAATTAGTTTCTTGAGATTTTGATGGAATTGTCACTGGTATTGATACTGGGTGTCTTAATTCTGAATTTGCTGAAGTGGGCTTTTTTTAGTCAGATTACTTTGCTGTTTTATGTTTGTTATTTGTGACAGTGTGTCAATTTCTGGGTTTTTGTTTGAATGTCATGCTATGTGTCTCTTTTAATTCGTTACTTGTGAAATTGGCGTTGTGGGTTTTCTGAGTTTATGTTTGATTTGAGTTGATTATTTCTCATTGATCCCAATTTGTTGAGGTTTAATGGATTACTGATTGAATTCGATGGTGGGTGTCATAATGTCATGTTGATGCTTATAGTGAATAATTGAATATGGGGATTTGGGTTCCTTTTGGTTTCATGTTTAACTCTTTATTCTTGCTTTTGAATGCAGATGTATGTTACACCCCCAGATACAGATATTTACTCGATTCCGAGAGTTCTGGCTCCAATGCCTGATAAGGTAGTGCTTTTCTTGAATGACCAACTTTCATTGCCTCTAATGGTTGTTTTTCATATTTTGAAGAGTCCGTTGCTAAACAGTATCCAAGGAAATACAGCAGATTCTCAACTGAATTGCAGTGATTATGTTAATTTTGTATTAGTTCCTTATCTTTGAAATAGATGAATCACGGCTGGTATTGTTTGTTGGTGAATTTATGATATTCTAAATGTAGTTGTTTTCATTATTGTTTTTTCATCTTCATTTTCCTTCAACTGGTGTTAAAGATGATATCATTGTGCCTTTCTGTTGAAACTGCAGTACATTCGCTGTGCAAAGAGTGATTATGGGTGCTACCATGTGACTGAACCACCTATTGATGCCCCTCGAGATCCAATGTACAAATCCGAAAGAGAGGTCTCGAAGGTAGAGGGATCTCTGCTTTATGTTTCCCACTTCTCCTCACCAATGTATCTACCGACTTGATTCCCCCTCCCCAGGGACCCACCCAATTTATGTGATCGACGGTAGTTCTATGAACAGCTATGATTTCATAATATTTTGATGTAAATTCACATTTTTGCTCGTCTTTGTTTGTGCTTTCCAGGTTTTCTTGACAAAGCATTACAGAAATAGAAGATTGAATGACCCAGAATTTGTGTTAGATTTTGAGGAGATATATGTTATTGATTCAAGAACAAAATCTATCACGCGAGCAAAGGTTTTGGTAAGGCATATTCTTGATTCTTATTAGTGGCCTCGTAGTGCTCAAAGTATAAATTCATTGGTGACCATTAGACATATATATACCATGTATGGTTAGAAGTTAGAATAATTAAAGAACTCTTCAAGAGAAACAAGAGAACAAAACGGGAGGATTAGATTAAACCTATTTGAGTAGCTTTGGCAGATAGAATAAAATTGGTGGTTGTGTGCACATGATTTGTTTACTGAAAATTATACAGCAACACCTTGAGGTTTGACTTTTATTCTATACTTCCCTTCGGCCCAGGGAATAACTCAGGAAAGCATGACAGATGCACTTTTATCTTGTGATTCTCTGCCACAAGGCATTCAACTACCTTCTCCAAAACTTTTTTTGGACCATTCCCTCATTAGCATCCAAACAAAGGTGACCTCCAACACTGCAATTAGCAGTACCCCTTGGTGGAATATGCTGAACCTATGCACCAGGTTGCATGCTGTTGACTCATTATCAATGGTTTTTCTTCTTCAACCCCTTCCCAAAAGGAGAATCCTAACCCTCTGTTTCCAACAGTTTGGCATTCTTAAGCAAGAGCAGTATACGCTTTATAATTGACTTTGAAAACGATTCGTGAAAGTCCTTTTGTTTCTTCCCTACAGAATTTCTCTCTCTCTTTTGGAGTCCTAGATGAGAACTAAATTCCTAGACTATGAAATGAGAACCCTTTTTCTCTTCTTATGACATTTTGAGTATGAATAGCCACTCGAAGATTGAAAACAGTCCTTTTATCACAGGGAATTCCCCATGCGGCTTGATCCAAATTACTCTTGCATATGTGGCATGAAGTATGTGCGGCCTTAAATCTTCATAGAAATGAGTTTGGACCCCATTTTTCATCTGGGTCATTATTTTCCAAATGAATCTGTGGGGGGGGGGGGGGGGGGGGGGGGGGGGGGGGGGGNCACTCTTCCTTTCTTTACATTTCTCAAAAAAGTCAATGGTCACCTAGGTTGCCGCAAACCTGTATATGGGGAAGCAGCATTCAGAAGAGTTAAAGCATTGCCTAAAGGTTCAATTTCGTGTCAATTACATGCTTTGGCGTGTCCAGATATGCAACAAGGCACCAACTTAAAGTCTTCATGCTTCAGGGGTTGCCACATATGTATTAAAATTTGCTGAAACTGTGAAACTCAACCTTTGTGCGAGTAGAGGAAAGATGGAACCTTACCCATGGACTGTTTGAATCGAGTTTGACAACATGCCATCCTTCTCTCTTTCCTTTGCTACCACTTTATTCCCTAGGTGAACTGTGTCATTTTGCAGGGGCAGTAGGGGAATTAAATACGCTTGCTTTTGTTCCAACCCAGAAAAAATACCGACCTACCAAAATTCCTGAGTTTCAAAACTCTGTAAGCAAGGCATTTGCTGTTTTGTCCAGACCTTACAGACAAATTCTATTATTTTATTGTTGTCAGATCTTTTGAGATGTATATATATGGTTGATGATAATTGGCTCAAGAAAACTTATGTCTGGTTAAAAAAAAAGCCCGTTTTATTTCAACTTTTTCTAGTTAGTAAAAACAATTTCCTTTCAAATTGGTCCTACTGGCAGTTTCTGGGTGAAAAAAAAGATGGCTGAAAAGTGAAATGACTATGGAATTTGTTTTTAGGATTAGCAGAATGGCAGCATATTTTTCTTCGTGCATCTTCATATCTTTTCATCTGCAGTACGGGATTGAGGATCCTTAAACTTGTTACTGAAACACTAATTGTAGTCGTCCTCATTTTCTTGGAGGAATGTTTTTTTGTGCACCTTGTTGCCATTTTCCCTGACACTTGATATGGTATGGCAGAGTCCTTTGGGTTTGCTATTGGGATTTTGATATGTTTGTGTTGCAGTAAGGGGGGATTTCAGGGTATGTGTTTGTAGTTTGGAGGCACTGGAGCTGTTGTTCTCAACTTTTGTTTGAGCAGCTATTTGGTTTAGAATCACTTGGAAAAATTTATGCATTTCCATTCTCTTCTTTGTGTTCTATGTTCCCTCCAAATTTGATGTAGCTGTAAAAAGATTGCTTTATCGATGAAGGATGAAGGAATTTGCTGATTGCTTTGTTGTTTGTCTCTCTTGACTAGGTCACGGTCCCTGGTGGAAGGAGTAGGGACAGGAAAAAGGATTTGCTTGTCATACGCGAGAATGGGAACTCTTTCAAGATAATTCCTACGGTCAGTATCCTTATTTGTCGATTTGCTTGCTTATTTTTGTATTATTCTCTTGTATAAGACTTGTTTATACGATCTTCAAAGTGGTTGATTAGCTCCTCTCTCTCATGGATGGTTTCAGACTGAAAGGGATGATCCAACCACTGTCATAGAACGGGAAGAATGGACAAGAACTAGGCAAGACATGGAGAGACATCTGAGAAAGCTACGTGATTTCAGCATATCAAACTGGTTATAGTGAGCTTCTTTAATAGAAACACGTATGAGACAGAATGTGGCCCTTTCCAAGCTGGTGGCGAACAGGTTTCTGTGCATTTTTGAAACTTGTCTCATTGGAGTGCTCTTGCCCTGGTCATGCTGTAACCGGAGGCAATTGCCTTAAGCCTGTTGGTCCTTGGATTTTGTAGTGCAGAGGAATGCTAAAATCTGTTGGCATACTACGTCATTAGAATCAATTCTGAAATCTGAAAGGAGTCCGATGCATAGTTGTAAAACTGTATTGTCATCTGTCATGCTTGACAAGAATTCTCCTGAAAGGAGTTGTATACATAATTTAAGATTGTATGCAAAAACAGTAGTTAATGTGTTCGTCTTATATTAGTTCAACTACCTTGTAATAGTTTGCAACTTTGTTTCAATGCACTTAGTGCATGAATTAAAGCATGCATACACTTCAACAAGAAACAACCCCCCTTCTGAAAGGGCAAGGATCCAGACTTTCTAATAAGATTAGCAAGGCCATGGCTAAGAGGGAGTCAGGGACCCTAGCATTGGTCTGATCGTAAAATTAATCAGGCCGAGGTGGATAAATTTCTTTTAACTACCTCTGAAAATTAGGATGTAATGATCAATTAGATCGAGCCGCCAAGGTGGATAGTTTCATTAAGCTGCCTCTGAAGCGAGGACAATTCTAAATCCTTTCATCTCTTCCTCTTTGGAGATGTAGTTAAGAGGCATATCCCAAGTTTGGTGTATTCCACAAATGACATCATGTAGGTGTTATCTAAGAGGCTTGAACCCTAAAACTAGTGAAGATGTTGCAACTTGTTTACTAGTGTAAATTTGCTAAAAGACAATGCATAAGTTGCCAAAAAAAAAAAAAAAAAACAACTTATTGTAGTATAAGTTTTAATATCAAGTGCATGTTCCAATATTTATCATCATACTATAGCATAACAATGACGGTGTCAAATATAAAAACCTCTGACAAAAACAACTTATTTCAAAAGCCTCTTTTTCTATTTTTTTAAATTATATATTCCTCACCCCACAAAAAAAAGAAGAAAAATTATATATTCCTAATTTTCTTTTTCTCAAAATAATTGGAGGGATAAATAAGCAAGGTGAAAACATTCAAACATTCATGACTATATTCTTCCCGACTTCTCTTTTCTTTTCCCCATTTTCAATTTCCATTAAAACTCTACTTTTTCACAAATATCTTGTACTCAACTAAATAATTTGATATGACATTGTAATTTGTAAGGCAGGATTTGCATTGCAAATTTGCAATTTGGAAAAGCATTTAAAAGATACTCCAGATGATTTGATCAAAAAACAAAAAGGGTGAAACACCCTTTATCCAGAGCTCTAATTTAGAGGATCCTAACCACTCCTACTTTTCTTCCTCCCAAGAAGCTACTATCATTTTTAGGTTTTCATAGTGGTGTAATGAAAAACTATTATTGGTAAACATCTCTGAGTTACCTCTTGTCTAAAGCTAAACTCCCTAATAATCTACTACAATCCCTTCACACTGTCCCAAGTATAAAGCTAAGCTCAATTAAAAACAAATAGAAATTTTACTTTTTTTTTTTTTTTTTTTGAGTGTAAATAGAAAGTTTACTTTAACCACATGGTTCTTAACAACCCCTAAAAAAAAAAAAAGAAAAAAAAAGAAAAAAAAAGAGAAAGAAAAAGTTACTCCAATGATGTCAAGTAAACTTTGGGATAAATTATCAAATATGTGCTCTCTTGAGCTCACATATATACTCCTTTGGGGCTTCTCTAATGCCTAAAACAGAACTCTTCAACAATAAGAATTCATGCGAGAAAATACTTCATCAATTGATTCACAAAGGAGAGCAATGTTTCAAACAGATTTCGGAAATCTAACTTGGTATTTTTTCTGTGGGTAAGAAAAGGGCATAATAAATAGATTAAGAACTACAATAATATTTAAGAAAAACAAATTTAACTCTCCAAAAACATAGTACTATATCAACTTCAATTGAGTTTTTCTCCAAATAGATGTTATTTAGATGATAATATCATGAGTAGTAGTACCTATTTTCTTTCTGTTTAGTTGGAGTCATATAGTACTGAACTAAACTGAATTTAAGAAAAAAATAAGGTGAAAAGAACATAGCCAATTTCACAAATGCACACACTTTAGGGACCGTTTTCTCAAGTCTCAACTATTCCTCTCAGACGCTTATCTCTACATACATAACACTGCTCATCCTTAAATACATAAGGTTCACTAAAAAGGATATAAAAACATACACAAACATATATCTTGTTGAAAAAAATCTGTTATTATCACATACTATTCAAAACATTATTTGTTGCTTCACAAAAAAGCAATCTCAAAAATACTATCTTCGATCACAATATAAAGACAATTATTGTTTATTGATTATCAAAACTTTACCATAGTTGAACAGCATTATAGTACAGTATTAACTATACATCTTTGAACAATTGTGTGTCTTCTTCTTCTAGCTCATTCTTATTTTTGAATCTTGTCAATAATTAAGGCCATTAGACTTTTTCTATGGTATTAGAGCTCTCTCACTCATTGTGCTAGCTAGAGCCTATATAGCTAGCTAGTCGAAGGTTTTATTTGGAAGAAAAAGTGGAAATTTTGCTTGGGTTTTATTAGAGCTACTCTACCAAACTATTTCTAAAAGCTCTTTTTGTTTTTGCAATTCATATACAGTATGTTGCTTTGATTTTTGCTTTTGGGTACATATACTCTATTCGTTTCATTGTTACCATTAAAATTTCAGTTAGGTTTAATTCAGTTCATTCAGCTTAATCTTCCATAATGGCTTTCTTTACCATTTTGGGAAAAAAATTAATATTATTCATTTTCATTCGATAAAATGAGTAAAAGCCTTATGGTATATTCATTAACTTAACTACTACTTTTGCATTGAATTTAGTTTTGATCGTTCGGTCTATATCAGTTCAATTTTGTTATGCAACTTAACTTATTTTCTCTCTCACATATTGCTTTTTATTTAGTTAAGTTACATTAAATTCATCACATTCACTCAAGTCCAATAAGTTCAAATAGTTTCCGTTGAAATGAACACACAACACTTCATGTATGTCTTCAATTTGAGTGGGGTTGTACACTTGTATTCCTAATTATGATAAACTTTTCAATTTGCTAGTTTTATTTCCATTTATTTAATTCTAAGGGATTTCAAATAAACTAACTACCACTTAATTAAATCATACTACTACATTATATTGTTGGTAAACACATAACTTGACTAATTCTATACAATAAGTATGCTTTAACCATTCTCCCAACTTAGCGTCTGTTCTAATCACTTGAAAAAAATTAAACTGAATTAAATCGAACTAAATTGAAATGAATTGATCAAAAGTGAAACTGATCTGAATCAAACTGAATGCAATGAAATTAAATTTAAAGAAAAATATGGTGATGAAAACATAAAAAAAAACAACAGAAAGAAGAATCACTCCATATATTATATTCAAGTTGGTTATAATATTGAGTCCAAGTGCTCAAACCCTAGCTAAGACAAGACCATCACAGAACTCAGTGCCCATCAAAACAACACGTGTCAGTCACCAACACCATCTTCCCACTTTCCATCCGATTGATTCATAAATGTCCTCGAATACACTCAAAATGTCATGTCCTACTATATATACCACGCCAATCTTGTAATAATATTATTATTAATATTAAATTAATTACCAACATGTCAATCAATTAATCCACCAGTAATTTAAATCAATCACCCTCTATGATCATAGAAAATGACCACCAGTTAATCATATGAGACTAACCATAAAAACTCAAACAAAACAGCCTAAATATCAATCAAAAAACTATAGTACTTATATTATAAAAAAAAAAACTATATAGTAAAATATTAATTAATAATAATAATAATAATAATAATAATAATAAGCAGTGTGAAACAACCTCCCATTTCCAGCCAAACCCTACTGGTAACCTTTGAAAGCTCCTTTGTTCTCTAACCATTTCTATCTATCTATCTATCTTCTCCATTATTCATTTCAGATCAATTCAACTTTACTTTTCTTCTATCTTCATCTCTCCTTTGCTTTTATTACTTGCCTTGCTTCATCTTCAACTAACTTTCATCTATGTTCAAGTTTTCTAGAGAGAGAGAGAGAGAGAGAGAAAGTAGCTTAATTAGTTTAGAGAGAGAAACATAATAATATGGGGAGAGGAAAGATAGAGATAAAGAGGATAGAGAACACAAACAACAGACAAGTGACTTACTCTAAGAGAAGAAATGGGATCCTCAAGAAAGCCATGGAAATCACTGTTCTTTGTGATGCCAAAGTCTCTCTCGTCATCTTTGCTAGCTCTGGCAAAATGGCTCACTATTGTAGCCCCTCTACCACGTAATAAATTACATCTTCTTTTTTTTTTTTTTTTGATAATTTAATTAAATCAATTCCTTAATTATATACTATTTTCTAACTAATTCTTTTTTCTTTTTTGATTTGGAAAGGGTGGCTGATATACTGGAGAGATACCACAAGGCATCTGGAAAAAGGCTCTGGGATGCAAAGCATGAAGTGGGTTTCAATTAACTAATTATTATTATAATTATATTAAATTATTATTATTATTTCTATGTGTTGAAAACCCTGTTTTATCTAGCTAGGGTGCTTGGTTTTCCTCAGAGGACATGACAAAGAGTTTCTTTTAAATTTGTTTCTAAAAATATGCAAAAAAAAATATGGGAAAAAACCCATCCTTTGAACAGATCTATATAAGGGATGAGTTTGTTTCTTCTTTTGAAGCTTTTATGTCTCTGATTTTATGGGTTTTTTTGTCAAATCAGGAAAGCTAATTGACAGCTGCTTAGATCTGTATGTGTATGTTATGTTACATCCCTGCAGATCTGGGCTTGGTTTTTCCAAATGCTTTATTTAATGTTTTATTTGTTGTTCTGTTCTATGCAAGATAGTCTAATTAACCAAACAACCAAATCTTCTTTTCATGATAGATAATGTCTAACTACATCCAAATAATTACTTCTTCTTTTTTCCATTTTTTGATCCCTAAATCTAGAGTTTTTCTAATATTTTATGTATGAATGAGACAAAAGAAAAAAAAATCTATACTTTTGTACTTCAAGATTTCTTTTTTATAAAGAAAATAGATATGCATTTTAGTTAGTATGTAATTATTTTGAGATTTTGCAAATTTGATGTTGCTTTCATAAACATAAAAGTAACTCTAATAGGAATCAAGTTCTTCACTTATGATCAGTGTATTGTTTTTTTTTTTTTTTTTTTTTTTCATTTACTAACATTTCTGGTCCTCATAACCCTAATGTAAACCAATTATACTGTAGATCTATCTATTATCTTAATTGATTTGGAATTTATGTCAAAGTTTTCAAGTTGATGTTGATTTTCAACTTCTAATTTGTGGCACTAAAATTTATCACAGAATCTCAACAATGAAATAGACAGAATCAAGAAGGAGAATGATAACATGCAGATTGAACTCAGGTATCTTTATTTATTATACTGTGAATTTTTGTTGATTTTTAGGAGCATATAAAATATAAAGGAAAGAAAAGAAAAGAAAAAGGGACTTATATTAGCTACTACTTCCTCCGTCCCGCTAAATAATTACTACTCCCTCCGTCCCGCTATTACGTTTCCAAACCAAAATTGGCACAAGAATTTAGGAGGAAAGTTTTAGCCATTTTTGCCCTTGTGAAATAGAGAGAATATAATAATTGGTTGTAAGAAAAATATAAAATTAGAAGAGAGAGGATGATTGGAGAGAGGGTGATTGGAGAGAGAGTGATTGGAGAGAGAAAAAAGAGTTTTTTATAGTATTTTTTAGATAGTGGAGGGTAATTTAGGGATGATATGGGGGATTATTTGGTTTGGAAAGGTAATGGTGGGACAAAAATTTTGGTGGTTTGGAAACGTAATAGTGGGACGGAGGGAGTAATATTTATGTTATGAAACATGAACTTAACCATGTGCCCAGTTTGCTTCCAAATTCAGTTATTTGTCGGCTACGCTGGAATACGTTTAACTTGATGCTCATCATTCTTTGACCTTGATGGCCAATAAAGGAGACATCTTCCCCTGTAACAAAGCAATTCTTTAATACTAGTGTGTCTACCTCTTGATATTTTAAAATGGAGAACAAATTTATAAGTGGACTGTAAGATAAATCACTGTGTACACACAAACTTCGTTTGACGATGTCAACTTCTGTGCTGAAGTTACATTAAGATATGCCACCAATATATGTTTTACAAGATAATGTATCTGGTGCCGCCATACTCTTGCCAAGTACTAAGGGTTATTCCTTCATCCTTCTTGATTTAACAGGCATTTTCAACTGTTGGTACACCCGACTATATTGCTCCCGAGGTTTTGCTGAAGAAAGGATATAGCATGGAATGTGACTGGTAAGCTTCATCTTTTATTCTCTTACATGTTAGATAAAGCTGAATGTTGTGAAAAATTGCACTTCAATTAATCAGCAGTAGGTTTATACAGATTTAACTCCCCAATCCTGCCTCTTTTATTGTCATTATTCTCTTGTTACCTTCCCCTAGCATGATCCTTCAATGCATGTGATAAGGTTCCCAATGCACCAAAAAGTCCTAAACTTTCTAACCTTATTTACTGATGGTTTTCAATGAGGTATGCTGTGGTTTTGCATAATTTCACATATATGTCCCAACTTCAGCTTGGTACAATGGAGTCCCCTGTGGTTTGGTATATTTCGTCGACGTCACATTCTTCTGTTAACAGCTGTGTAACGTGCGTATGACAGTGTGACCAACTACCCAATTAGCTAAATTGATTAGATTATTGAGCTGCATCCAAGTTTTTTTCTTTCAAATAAGACTTTCAAGTACATTTTGAGCCTGTATCCTTGTGACCACAGACCACTGGTATGATCTGCATTAAGTTGTGAACATTTGTATCCGCTACCCTATAGAGAATGCTGCTTTTCAATGTTGACATACTTTTGAATAGCTCTGTAGATGCCTCCTGATTAATGCCTTTAATTTAATCTGAACACAATTAAGTGCTTGTGTTTTCAGATTACCTTGGCTTTGTGATAGTTCTGATCTGCTAAGCTTTGTGTAGGTGGTCATTGGGTGCAATCATGTATGAAATGCTGGTTGGTTATCCTCCTTTTTACTCTGATGATCCAATAACAACCTGCAGAAAGGTACGTGTTTTTGTCTTTTCCTTGAGACGTGCTTGAAAGTCTGAAGAACATAATGGTAAAATGTGTTGGACTCCTGGAAAATGCAGAACTGTATATTTAAGTATTTAGTATTGTGACAATAAGAGTTATATTTTCTTTAGTCTTCTTAAAGTCTAGTGAAGTTCTATTGTATTGAATTTCAAGGCTCTGACCAAATTTAAGGTTCAAGGCTTACTCATGGCTGCAGATAATGTTTTTAATGGAATAATTGTCATGTGTGACTGCATAATTAATCTAATTTTCATTATGCTTCCTTTTTTTGATGCAATTCTTTGACTTCTGTCCAAATATCCTTCAGATTGTCCACTGGAAGCATTATTTAAAATTTCCAGACGATGTAAAAGTGTCACTGGAGGCAAAGGATCTCATTTGTAGGCTTCTTTGTGATGTTGAACATCGATTAGGTACTGGAGGAGCAGAGCAAATAAAGGTGTGGTAATTGTAGCTGAACAAATCTGCCTTTTTGTTTCAGGATTACTTTTATTTTTGTCATAATATGATATCTCATAAGCAATTCATATCAGGTACATCCTTGGTTCACTGGTATTGAGTGGGATAAATTATATGAAATGGATGCAGCTTATAAACCCCAAGTCAATGGGGAGCTAGACACCCAGAATTTCATGAAGTTTGATGAGGTATGACTTCCAATTAAAATTGTGTAATAATTCGTCATGCATGGACTTTTTAGAGATTATGCATAATATAATAGTACGATGTAGCCTAAATTAATTCAAGGCTTCAGGACATGTTTCTGATACTGCCCTCTGGCAGGTGATCTACCTTGTAATTAGCTGAGAGAATTCAATCCTAGTGAGAGATCTCTAGGTAGGCAACAGTAAATTGGGATCAGAGTGATATAACATAAGAAATTAAGAACTGCCTCTATAGGTTTAGCTCAGATATGTTTTCTCATGGGTACCTGACTACCATGAATATTTTGATGGGCTTTATACTCTCTGCTTGTTACATCTTTATTTTATGTTGTTTCTCAGCAATAGAAATATCTTTTTTCCACCTTCAATTCATCATAAATTTGGGATTTTATCGACATATTCACATATAGCTCGTGTTATTGTAGTTCTATTATATGTTGCATGCACTATTTACTTACGCATTGATCTTGAAACTTGTTTTTGTTTATTCCCAATCATTCTTGAAGTCTGCAGTTTTTTTTCATCTTGTTCTACCAGTGTTACCAATTAATGACTGCCTCTAAATGAGCTTTTCGCTTTGGTTTTAGATGAATCCTCCAACACCATCTAGAACTGGATCAGGACCCTCAAGAAAGGTAACTAATTTCTTTCATTATCCTTGTAGCATGTTTGCTAGTTTTCTACTGTATTTCAATAGTAAGAAAATCAAGAGAAAAGGGAAAGCTTTGTTTCTTCTCTATTTTCCCTGTGTGTTTTATCTATTTTGCAACAAAAATCTATCAACAAACTGACTTAGAGCACTCTGGATACACTGAGTTA
>BSSO01001131.1:0-25691 GCA_030267885.1 Mesembryanthemum crystallinum
TTATAACCACAGATTGAAGATCGTTGAAGGTCAACAATTGAGATATGCTTCTGTCACTTAGATTCTTTTTTTTTTTTTTTTATTGGGGTGCATGAATGAGTCAGTTTCCCGTTAAAATAACTACGGGGCGGCTTGGTGTCAAGTTCTATAGACTATTTTATTTTTAATTTTTTTATTTGTTGCTTAGAATATTTTACTCTAGATTAAATAATATGGTCTTGATTTTTTCTTTGAGATTTCAAAGTTAGGGATTTTAGGAGTTTAGATTGGAAGTAAAATATGATATATCTAACATTTAGAGAAACGTAGAATGAGAATTATTTTGCAGGAAACATTGTTGCTAGGTTTAATTAGAATCTTTTTTAATTTTAGTGGTATTATATTTTTTGTACATATGTGTTTTAGTTTAATATAATTACCAAAAAAAATTATTTAATTTTTTGCCAAGTCATCACATGGATTGACACTGTTAACATTTTTCATCCAATAGTCCAAAAATACTACTCCCTCCGTCACTAAACTAAAGTTACATTTGTCATTTTAGTTTGTCACCAAATGAAAGTTACATTTACTTTTTTAGTATATTATTTACAATAAAGTTATCAACTTATCCTCACCCACTTACCCATTCTCTCTCTCCTTCACATGGCCTTAACATCTCCTCTCTCCAATCACTTTCAAAAAGCAAGTCCCATATGGTCATTTCACCCATCCAATAAATTTCAACCAAAAAGTCAAATGTAACCTTCAATTAGTGACGGAGGGAGTATTAAAAAAAAGGGTTAGTCCCCAAAATAAAATAAAATAATGTGTGTCACATGAGTTAACAGTTTAACACCGTTAGCTTTTCCATCCAAGAGTCCCCAAAAGCTAAAAAAGATGAGTCCCCAAAAGTTAAGATAAGCCCCCAAAATAAATAAATAAACAAGAAACTTTAGTCCCTAATAGAGCTGTTAAAAAAAAAAAAAATTCCACTTGGTACCCTTGTACTTTTGGCTTTTCAAATCGGTACCCAAAACTTTTTTGCTAATCCAAACGGTGCCCCTGTGGTTTTAGAAAACTCAACTCCATGACCAAAATATGTCAAGTTTTTCCATTAATTGGTGACATGGCACTATTACTACTTCCAAAACATTAAAAGAAACGTGAAAAACACACAAAAATTCTCAAAATCACAGCAACGAGTAAGAATGTCTGATTTTAGATATGAAAGAAAAATTGATGGAAAAATTAAAAACAAGTGTAATTTCGTCGTATCATTGGTCTAATAACAATTAAAAATCGTTTTAAATCATAAACTAGCGCCATATCACCAATTAACGGAAAAATATGATGGAAAACCAATATTTTGGTCACGGAGTTCATTTCTCCAAAATCACAGGGGCACCATTTGGATTAGTAAAAAAAAATTGAGTACCAATTGGAAAAGTCAAAAGTACAAGGGTACCAAGTGGAATTTCCCAAAAAAAAAAAAAACATTCATTATTTTATGAGGGTTTATAAGGTGTTAATAACAATTGGTACTTCACATCCAAACAACAAATGATTTAGCTTAGCTTATAATCCCCTTTTTTGGAGGAAAGATAATGAGTTACTTTTATTTTTTTGACGGGAAATAATGTGTTACTTCTTATTTGGTAATACAACCAATTTACGTTATAAGGACTTACTCCCAAAGAAAATAACATAATGTACATCAAAATAATCATCAATTTAATAGCAAATTCTTGGGTACAACAATAGTTAGATGGCCCAATCCAATAGTTACAATTCGCAATTTATAATTTAACAACTTAAGGGTTTTTAAAACTAGGCATTTTTTTAATAAAACTAACCTAAGCTATAACGTGTCACCCTCAAGTTGCAAAAACTAACCCCTAAATTGGACAAAGTAGTCATTGAGTTAAATCGTCTAACAGTTAGACGGTTGTACAAAGATGTTACTACAATTTAATTTATAATAAGGAAAAATTGTCAAAAACTACCTAAAGTTTACCACATTTTGTGGAAAATTACCTAATATATATATATATATATATATTGTGACAAACTACCTAATATGATTTTTTTTTTGTCAAATGGTACCTTTTGACGGAAAGAGGCTTAACGGGGTATAAAAAAAAAAGGCTGTAAAATGACTGAAACACCCCTATTCTTTGCATGTGGGCAACACGTAGTGAAGGGTGAAACTACAGCATTCACCCTCCACGTATAGTTCACCTACCCCCTTATCTCTTTAAACCCTAATACTCAACTTCTCTCTCTTCCCTTTTCTCTCTCTCTCTAACCCTAATCCTTATCATCATCGGGCATCATCAAACTTAAAGGAGACCTGCTCTACATCTGAAGGTAGAAGAATCACACAAATCGAGGTAAGTTTCCCTCACTTTCGTTCTCTTTCTCTGTCTTTCTCTAAGTGGCAAAAGAAAAAATCGAATTGCAATAGAAAAGGAAGCAAGAGAGAGAGAGAGAGAGAGAGAGAGAGAGAGAGAGAGAAGAGAAGAAGAAGTAAAAATCGAATTGCAATAGAAAAGGAAGCAAAAGAGAAGAGAGATTCAGATATTATCTTAGGGGAGAGAGAGAAGTGAACATTGGAGCAGCAATAGAAGTGAAATATGGGAGCAGCAATAGAAAAGGAAGCAAAAGAGAAGAAGTTTCTCTCCCTCTTTTTCTCTCAAAAAACCCTAACTCCATTTTTGTGTTTTAGGGGCTGCCATCAGCGGTTTAACGCTGATGGTAAGCCCAATCTCTTCACTTTCTTCGCTCTTTTTAGTTTTTCAATTGATTATTGTCGAATAAAATCAGTCTCTCCTTTTGTGAGAGTTAATTTAGGCCATTTATTGGGTTTAGTTGTCTCTCCTTTTGTGAGAGTTAGTTTATGCCATTTGTTGGGTTTGCTTGTCTCTCTTTTTGTGAAAGTTAGTATGTCCCTCTCTTTGAGAGTATTGTTGGTTTTTAGTTTGTTTGGTTGTATGGTACTATGGTGGATCTTCTACTTCAAGAGGTTGTCTACAATATCGGATGTGAACATTCATCAAAGCTTTGGTAGGGTCTTCTGCAAAAAGGCTGCAATATGGGAAATAGAAATGAAAAGGAAGCCGCTCGGAATTGTTACATCTCAAGTGCTACGTAGCTTTTCAAATCGAATGTATTCTGATATTTTATATTTCTATGTTGTGGAATTCGATCTCATCTGTAGATGCCGTATGGCTTTTCATTAATGGAAATTTTATTTTCCCCTCAAAAAAAAGTTAAGGTTATAATAGAGACAGGTGTATAAGAGTCATTTCACAGCCTTTTTTTTAACGTCGTTAAGCCTCTTTCCGTCAAAGGTACCATTTGACAATAAAAAACATCATATTAGGTAGTTTGTCACAAAAAAAAATTATACATTAGGTAGTTTTTCACAAAATGTGGTAAACTTTAAGTAGTTTTTGACAATTTTTCCTTATAATAATAACCACAATTGAAAAGCAATCATATTTTTTTTTTTTTTTTTGGATATAGTTTCTCCTCAACCTTCCCATTGATAATCCAAATCGTTCTACTACTTCAGTCAAATAGTAATTCTGGTATAAAATAATGATCCATATAGCTATAAGGAAAACATAAAGCTTGATGGCCAAAACAAAAAGTGAACATAATAATATATTAATAGTTAAAAACATATTTCAAAAGATGAAAAAAGCAAATAAAGGCACAAAATTAAAAACAGAAGCAACAAATTTAATGAAACATTAAAATAGCCCTTAAAAAAATAAGAGACATTGTCTTTGTGCACCCTAATCTATTTACGAACGTTGATTTATCAATGAATAATATAGAATAATCAAATGTATAATAAATTCAAGAAGATGGAGCAGAGCATGTTGATGTAGAGAGCAAAAATCAGAGATATCAAAATGAATGATGAGAATCAGAAGTTCTTTTATGCAAAAGTGGCTGAGAAAAAAGCTTAGGGAACAGTAGGAGCAATATCTGGTATACATGGGAATATGAAGAGAGTTCATCATGAAGTAGCAGCTACATTTCTTGATTATTACAAATCTTTATTGGGACAATCCACTGGTGTGACTGAACTCGATGCCAGCTTATTATAGAAAGGCAAGCAGATCCCTGCTGAAATGGCAAGTGAGATGGGAAGGAAGGTAACTAAAGTGGAAATCAAGAGTGCTGATTAGTGGTGAGCTTGAAGGGTTTTTTTGCTAGAGAAGGGGGAGTTGGAAAAGGTGACCCCATGTCACCTTATCTATTCCGTATATGCATGGAAGAGTTGTTTAGAATGTTGAAGACTGCAACTGAGGATCAGAAGTTCAACTACCATCCCAAATGCTGCAGGGTCAAACTTAACCATCTTATTTTTGCTGATGATCTACTTTTGTTTACAAGAGGAGACATCCCTTCTGTAATGTGTTTAGTATAAGATAATGGAGAAATTTGCTAAGATGTCAAGGTTGCACCCAAGTACACAGAAAACAAATGTTCATTTTGGAGACATAAGTGGTGATGTGAGGGACTTGATATTGCAGGAAACATGTTATATAGAAGGCTCTCTACTCTTCAAATATTTGGGTGTGCCTCTAGGTGCAGCTAGGCTCACATTCTCTGTCTGTTAGCCTCTCCTTGAAAAATACAAAAGTGCATCTCTTATTGGACCACAAAACTACTAAGCTACGTAAGCAGAGTGCAATTATTAAACTATGTAGTTTTTAAGGTCAACAATTTCTGGGGAACTGCTTTTCTCTTGTCAATGAATGTAATTGAGATGATAAATAAAATGTGCAGGAGGTTTTTCTGGGGGATTGCAGAAGGCATGAAACTTTGTACATAGATAATTAACTAGCAATAGAAATCATGCTAAACCAATTAGTGTGCACCCTAATTAATCTAACAATCAATCATGATCATTAATAACAAATAAGATATGAATATAAGAACTTACAATTGCTTAACATAAAAACCAAAACACTTGTCTTAAGAATAATTATTACATGTGGCTTCAATCTAATATGTCTACTAAGCAAAGAACCTAGGGACTCATATTACAGAACAAGAGAAAGAAAAGGAAAGAGAAACTCATGCTTAAAACCAGCAATGAAGGGCGAAACACCACGAAACTGCTTCTGGCCCAGTTCCTCGACCAGTTCCTCTTTGGCTGCAACATGAGCTGTGAATTTCATCCACGAGACGAATGTTTTTCTCTCTTCTCTAGCTAATCTTCTCCTTATATAGGCCAGGAAACACGTCCATCTCCCCTTCTTTTCAGATCATCTTCCCTAGAAGACTTGTAAGGCCTTTAGGAAACTCACCACTTTAAGAAAAAGATAATATTGCATAATATCTTTGCATTATCTCTTGATATCTTTATTTGGGAAGTATTTAGGAGTGTTTAGGATGGCTTAAAATTCCAGAAAATAGTCCAAATTTGCTCAGCTAGCAATCTCAAAATTAGGAAAGCTGTAAAGTCCTACTTGGCATAAAACTCAACCTCTTGCCTTGCTCTCCAAATATACCACCTTAGGATAATATTTGGGAATATTCTAGAGGATAAAATATCACCAAAAATCACCCTGAGACGTGTAGAAAATATGGTGAAAATGTGGATTAATTTTGTATTAAAAATTATCCTTCTTGTAATACACGTTCTACCCTTCAGTTCTTGGTCAGTTCTTCAGCTTGTTCTTGCACTGCACAGCCTGTTCCTATTGAGTTCCGGCCTATTCCGCCACTTATTCCTTCTCCTAACTCGTGGTCCACATTACCTAAAACCAAAATAAAGGTTAGAAATCCTAAAATAAGACCTAAAAGCCTAGAAAACTCCTAAAAGACACAAGAAACACTATGAGAAACAACCAAAATAAAAGTACTATGGAACTAAAATATGTTCTTTTGTGCACTTATCAGTGGTTATAATCATGAGAGATTTAATGAAAAGTTATATCTTTAGATACCATTAACTCATATACAAATTATCAATGTTGATAATAATAGTAATTTATAGATGAAAGTATATTAGTCTTTATTATAATTTTCAGTATACTAAATAATTATAAGTTACCTATCTATATATTATGATGAAAATTTAACAAAAAAAATGATAGAGATAATATTAACAAATTAAAAATACCCACGAAATGAGGGGAGAACCTAAAAAGATGAAAAAAACTGCAGATATGAGAATTCATGAGAAAAGATAAATTACCTTATAAAGACATGATAAGTATAATAAAACTCTCACATTAGAATTATTAGTTCTTAAATAGTATGAAAAAATGAATCTATCATTTGAACAACAAAATGTATAATCGAATTCAAAATGTCAAAGATAAGAAAATACACATATGAGAATAAGAAAAAAAAAAAATTCTATTGAGAAAACATAAAAACTACAAAATACCTTACAAAGAGGTGATAATTATGATACAACTCACACATTAAGATTATATAATTCTCAAATATTATAAAAAAAAAAAACTCAAATGATCTATTGTTTGAACAATAAAGACTATAATCAAATTTAAATACAATTTGGAAGAAAAGGGTACCTCAAAATAGTGGACTAATATAGTTTTTGAGCTATATGTTTAATATTTTCTTTCACAAATTACATATAATTATTATTTAAACTTAACGTAAACTTATGAAAATAGATGTTTTCAGTAATCTATCAATTACATAATAGAATGAATATATACTAATGAAATATATTATAATTAAAAAAATATAAGAGCCATAATTAATTTAGACATTATTTAGAATAATGTTGAATTACAATTTTTTAAACCAAATAAATAATAGAAGTAATAACGTACGTACGTTCTTTGTTTATAACGTACAATAAAAAGTAAACCAAAAAAAATATATTTATGATTTCATGCATCACATGGAATATGAAAATTAGCTTATTTTTAGTCTAAAGAAAATAAATTAGTAAATCAGTAATAACCTGTGCGATATTATGTTAGTTAAGATTAATATGACTCAATGAATCTAGTTCAAAATAATAGAGGTCAATTATTAATCATTATCTTACTTTTCCTTATTAGCAAAACAATTAATTAATGGGCTACTGGCCCCAAAAAGAAGGAAAACAAAGATAGAAAAACAATTAATGCAAAATCAAATAAAACACTCCCCTTTCCCCCCAATTTCAATTGTAACTGCCTTATGAAAACTGCAAGTGCAAGCTACGCCATGTAAAAAAAGCACCACACCACTCTCTCTCTCTCTCTCTCTCTCTCTCTCTCTCCTCTGTTTGCTTGTCAAGTTATGCACCATGTCGTCCTACCAAATCAGACAGTTAAGAAGCCGAAGTGATCAACTCAATGAAAGCTCCTTCTCATCTAATTATTATAATTATAATTCTAATTTTAATGAAAGATGTTCATCATCATCATCATCATTAGAATTAGAATTACTTGAACAAAAAGCAGAACAAGAAGAACAAGTATCACTTAAGCAGTTATTGTTCCATGATGCTAATTTCCCAACAACTACTACCAACAACAACAACAACGTTAAACAACAACAACAAGAAGAAGAAGGTGAGTACCATTTCTTCAACACAAAGCGCCATCGATATCGTCGCTTCTTCTCTGTATTCCATCGAACCAGCAGCCTCAAAGACATCTTCAAGCGAAAGCACAACAACAAGGACAAGCCAAGCCTTGACGACGTCGTCGATCATCCCATGTCTGCCATGGCCACCGCCACTCGACTCTTGCAAGCCTCACCAGATATTCATGTGAGTTGAATTGATTTTGCATGAAATAGCATTTGCTCTTTAATTCTGTCTTCTTTTTTTTTTTTTTTTTTTGGAATTGAAAAAAAAATAAAAAAAATCTATCTCCATTTTGTTTTTGTTGATGCATATAGGAAAGGAAAAAATTTGGTGGGCAGCAAAAGAGAGAAGAGCTGCAAAGAGAGGTGAGCACCCTGTTTTTCATAGTGTAATTTTAATGGTGTTCATTGAGTTTGATTAAATTAAATACTTCAATCAGTTATAAATTTGGTTTGCAAGAAAAATAAGTTTTTAAAATGTAAAATCACAGGGGCACCAAGTTCTATTACTTTGCTCACATTTTACACGGGCGTATATTTGGAGATTAATTCTTTGCAAAATTTTCTTGAACTATACTTGACTTGATAATTGTTGTGTTCATGTTTCTCATGATTCCTTTCTTTAACTGACATTTATTTCCTTATCCTAAAAATTTCAAGGTAAATATGTTGCTTTGGTTTTGTACTTTATGTATGTAGCTACACGAAATTTGATGATAATCTTCTTATATGGCGTACGTAAATTCCTCACATCTGAATTACGAATTTCAGATATCGAACAGTTCTTCAATGACTTCACTTTTCTCCAATAATAACAGTGATAATTTTTGCCTTTTCTTACCTGAATAAGGAGATACACCCCAAATTTCTTAACAAAGTTTTGCACCTTATTTCTATGTACCATGCTGGCATCAATATTATCATCAAATGGTGATGCATTGGTTAACATGGTTTAGTAGCTTCAATATCCAAGCTAAAATACTGCGCGCATACAATGTAAAGTAATTCATCTCTTTGATAAAAGAGCTGTAGCAATAATGAACAATCTATGATGCTAACGTGGTTAATTTCCAATTTACGGTAACACTGATATTAGAGTAATTACGTAGTTACCAGTAATAAATCCATTAACACATTAAACTGAAGCTCAATTCATATTTGTAATAAACATCTGCAAGGGATTGCTGGTTTATGCTAAATTTGTTCTTGTCTACTACAAATAATAGTACAGATACCAATCAAGATCTTCATTGCATTTTCCTGACTATTGTAGGTTTCTGTGCTCCAGAACATGTTAAGCCATGAAGAGAAGGTTCGCGAAATTTTGCAACAAGCATATAATCGAAAACCTGGCTCCGATTTCACCATCCCAAACACTGTTCCTCCTAAGGTAATTACTTATTGCTTAAGACTATTATTACAAAGTTTTTGCCAGGATTATTATGAACTCGAAATCCTAGCTTAAAGGTTCAAATATTTCATTCAATAAATTACATTTTTATTGATCAATAATAATTTGTAGGCATGTTCCTTTACTTTCCTCTTTTTCTGCTAAACATTAGTTGTGTTTTTCTTGTTCTACGTACATTAGATGAAAGAGCTCCTTACTGAGTTGGCTACAGTTGAGGATGAGATTGTTCAACTTGAAAGCCAAATAGAGCAACTTCGTAAGGATGTAAAAAGCGAGGAAGAAGCCACAAAATCACAATCTAAAGTCATCAAACCGTTGCAAGATTCAAGTTCTAGAAACAACAACCTGTTGCAAGCAGGGGCTACTAATAACAATCAGCGGATTGGATATGACACCAAGGCTTTACATTTCATCAATAAAGCCATTAATGGCAGTTATAGTCTCACCGATTTCACTATCTGTGAGAAGACAGAATTTCCATCACCAGCAGGTAATCGTTCTTCATACGTGCAATATCCCAAACAAAATGGATTATTACAAGAAAAGGTAATCAAGAGAAGTGGAATGCTAAAGCCTACTGCTTCACCACTGCGGGACTTTAGACATCCTACACCTAAGGTAATAATTCTCCACTTTTAGATTGAAAAAGATTACTTTGGATCGTCTTACATAAATCACTCGATAAGACTATTCCTATAAGTCTTCCTTTTTTTAGTTTTTGTGGGAGATGCATTTCTTGGTCCTTCAATGAATGAGATGTTGAATACGTAGCTACTTGGTTGGTTACTTATTGTGCATCTTGAATTGTTCACTACATGCATGATTTGCAGTCTTTTTAATTACCACTTAAATTGTGCAGTCTCAACCTTGGTCTCGAATTAAGTTTTTCTTCTATGAATTAAACAAGTACAAAAACAATTACGTCAATGTGTAAAGGTTCAACTAATGGTTTATTCACTAACATTTTGACATGTAGCCGAAGGAAAGAACCACAGAATTCGGGGTGGACCTTCCTCGAAAATATGTATCAGGGCCAACTCAAGTGGAAGAGAAAGGCACCAAATGGCAACCCAATAAGTTGTCAGAGAATATAATGAAGAGCTTAATCCTCATATATGTGAGACTAATCAGGACATCTAGGCAAATAGAGCTTGAGAAATCAGGCCCCATATCAAGGTCTATGTATTCTTCTGTAAGCTTCAGGAACGAGCCAGGGATAAGTTTATCGACCAGCTTTCAGAAAGAGTCGAAGCAGCGGGATCCTTATGGCATATTTAACATTGAAGAAGCTATACCAAGGGATATTGGTCCTTACAAGAACTTGGTTACGTTCACTTCGAGCTCCTTGGACCCAAAATATGTCTCTCATTCAAGTTCCATTCCTTTGTTTCAAAAGCTTAGGTATGTATTTGGCCCTGTTTTCCTCAAATAATTTGGCATGTTCTGCTCATCCAGTTCAGTTAAGTCAAAAAAAAAAAAAATGTAACATCTAGAATTCAATAAAAATGTATGATCTTCAATTTGTTTGGAATTTCTTATTTTTGGGCAGGGGCTTATTTAACAGTCTTCAGAAGGTGGATGTGAGATCCTTGACAGAGCAGCAAAAGCTTGCTTTCTGGATTAACATATACAATGCTTGTACAATGCATGTAAGCTCTTGACTTCTGGTCTTGTTAGTTTTAAGTTTCTAGTTACACCCTTTTGGAAACTCCCTTTGTTTGCATAAATTAATGTATGATGCAAAACATTGACAACAAAACCGCGGTAGCTCAGTTTAATTTACAATAACATACTTGCTCGTGTGAAAATGTACTCCAGGGATTTCTTCAATTTGGAGTGCCATCTACCCCAGAAAAGTTGCTCACCTTATTGAACAAGGTAATTAACTAAAAATGAGTATATTTTTGGCCTTTGCTTGCTCGTCACAGATGTATTTGTATCCAACATGTTATTTCTGCTCAGCACTTTGCAAGTCTTGCAATTAACTTCAGTTGAGTTCAGGCAACGCTCAATGTAGGAGGAAAAATTATCAATGCTCAAGCTATCGAACGTTGTATTCTAAGGAAACCAACATCCTCTATTACAAAAGAGGTAACCATCTACAATACTAAGTACTAGTAGAAGTACTATTTCTCCCTAGACAAATACATTCTTTGGTAAATAAATAACTGATTTACGATTTGTGTTTTTCTTCTATATATTGGTTTCAAGGTTGAAAAGGATAGCAAGGAAGCCATTATCCATAAATTATATGGCCTCGAGTCCATGAACCCCAATACCATTTTCGCTTTGTGCTGTGGAACTCGCTCTTCTCCTGCTGTATGTAAAAACAACTCTTATGAACTACAGTTTACTATTGTAATTGTATGAAAGTGCCATCAATTTAAATATGAGGGCTATGCTTCTCCAACTATTATATGTGACTATTATGATTTTCCTCATTCATTCTCTAACTAATATGTTATGTTTAGGTACGTATATACACAGCGGAAGGGATAACATCTGAATTGGAGAAGTCGAAACTCGAGTACCTTCAAGCTTCGATATCAGTAACAAACTCAAAGAGAATACTGCTGCCCGAGCTGCTCGTCCAAAACATGCATGATTTTGATGCAAAGGATATGGATTCCTTAATGGATTGGGTTTGTCACCAGTTACCCACTTCCGGTTCACTAAGAAAATCTATTGTGGAGTGTTTTAGAGGCCTCAACAGTGGAAGGATGCCTAGAGTTAATGTTGAGAAAATGTCTTATGAATTTGAGTTTGAGTATCTATTGCAAGTGTAAACTCTACAACAAGGTGGATTGTGTATGTTTATAGGGATTTCAATTATAATTCCCTTCTCTTGTCAAGAAAGGCTTTCATTTTGAGGGGTGTGTTGAGCCTTCAACGATTTTGATGATAGTAAACAAATTAAAGAAACTTTTCTAGCTAACTTGTGTTTTGAGATGTGCCCTGGTTCATGGGAACAAAGTCTTTTGATTGAACATCTGCTTAATTGTGATGTGTTGATGAATCTTTGAATAAATAAATGGTCGTGGTTATGGAGCATGAAGCCGTGATGATTGTATATAATGTTTCATTGTTAGACTTCATGTAAGAGAAGATATATTGGTATGTTTGATTGAACATAGTGGGTAACACCATAACAGCCTAACAACAACCCCGATTACCACGAAATTAAACGAGATTCAACCGGTTTCGCTCTACACCAGACGTGAGATGATTATAAAGGATCTTGTGAAAGCCAATTTTAAATGATTTACTCTGGTTTAGATTAGTTCAAATATATTTTACTAACAATCGTTTGGGGGGGCGCATTGCCAAATGGGTATTAAAAAAGGACCCCCTATGATAAACGGGTATTAAAAAAGTTCCGACCTCCATAGGGTATTAAGAAAAAAGAAATTAGCGCACATTACCAAAAAATTTGTTTACCAGCAAGAATCTTCATCTAAAATATTTTTTTTATTATTTCAAACCTATTTAAGAAAAGAGTTAAAAACAATTAAAGTATTTAAGAAACTAATGAAAATAATTAAATGAGTTTAGAAATTTTTTTAAAGTATTTAAATAAAGATTCTGGCCGGAAAATAAAAATTCCGGGGAATCTACACGGATGTGTTTTTTTAATACCCTAAGGAGGCCGGGTCTTTTTTTAATACCAGGTGGCAATGCGGCCATTGTTAGGGTTGGGTTTATGGCAAAAGATGATTCACACGACAAATGATATATACATCGACTATTCATGATTTTTTCATGCTAAGTAATAATAATAATTTAACTTAGCATAGCATAGCTTAGCTTAACTTAACTTAACTTAACTTAGCTTAACTGAACTGAATTGAAAAGAAATTATTGAGACTAAACTGAGCTAAACTATATTGAATTCAAATTTTTGTTACAGAACTAAATTGAACAGAAATTATTGAGGCTGAACTGAATTGAACTGAAACTTATCTATAAATTGAAAAGAATATGCCCTTATCTGAAATCCCCTCCCCCTCAATCCCAGCTCGAACTTATTACTATTATTGGTTGAACTCGACAATAATCTCAAATCGATGTTAAAAAGATGGAATATCCGCTTAATATGGCCGTTATTAAAGGTCTCCTAGGCTGAGATTGACAACAAATTCCACATTCGCTTCTTCTCGAGCTTAGCCATAGAGTATTTCAGCTTAGAAGATTTTGACAACAGAGACGAGTATGAGGTTTATCGGAAGAACAGAGGTCAGGTGGTGGATAATTTTGTCAGCGATGGTGGAGATGGCGATGCTTAAGGTGGCTGAACATTGGATCGGAGTTAATGCAGAGTTACCCATGTTACGATTTTATTTTAGTGTTGTCTGTGCGTATTATATGTGAGATTGTCACTAGTAGAGAATGGGTCATATGCGACTGTTTAGAAGTCCCTTATGCGACTGTTATTGAACAGTCTTGTATGTAGCAGTCGCAAAACATATTGAGCATAGGCGACTATTACGCCTAAGGTCCATCTATTTTGAGATTGATTATTGTCCAACCAAAGTGAATTATGAGATTGATTATTGTCCAACCACTCATGTGCGGGATTATTAGTATCTATTTTCCCTATGTGTTGTGGCTCTTTTTTTTTTCATAAAACTCGTGCTATTGCACATGCCAAAACTTGTATAACATAACTTCAAAGTTAATCTGGATGATAAGAATTAGGTTACAATTTAAGCCCACATATGTTCCTATTAGCTTTCGATCCCATATCGCTCACAGTTTACTCAAAATCTAACTGTCAAGTGAAAGCTGTTATGGATAGCTTTCAAAATCAACTCTACTTGTAACTGTTGCTTCAAATCTTATTTGGTAATTGAGAGATTAAAGAACAAGCACGCAACAAGCTTCAAGCTGCAACTTTTGTTGTTTGGCACCAATAATTAGCTTTTGGCAGCTTTTGAGTAAAAGCAATAGTTTGAAGTTTGCAACTTGTTCTTTTTCTCTCAACTACCAAAGAAGATTTGAAATAACAACTAGCTTTCACTTGGCAGCTACAGCTGATTTTTGAAAGCTAGCCGTACCAGCTTTCACTTGACAGTTGAATTTTGAGTAAAAGCTACAGTTTGAAGCTTGCAGCTTGTTCTTTTTCTCTCAACTATTAAACAAGATTTGAAGCAACAACTAAAACTATAGCTACAGTTAATTTTGCCAAACATAGCCATAGTACTCTAACCTCTAAACTTTTACTCTCGAGTGCACCCTATAAGTATTGCTAAGATAGTGTGCATCTGAATGAAAATTTTGGCAAGATGTTTTTTTTTTTTTTTTTTTTTNTCATTTTGGGTACCCAACCTTAGGCCTAATTGCATTTCGGGTTCCCGTCTTTTCAATATTCTCATTTTGGATACCTGAAAAAACTAAAAGTTGTCTCATTTTGGGCCAATTGATTAACGAGGTTAAAATTTCCGTTAAATGCTAGCGTGTTATTAAGCAAAACAAATATTGAAAAAATCGAAAAAATAATATAGAAAATTCTCAATAATTGCAGATTAAATTTAACATTTGTTGGGATTTTTTTTTGGTAACTTTCGGTAATTTTTTGGAATTTTTCAAAGAAATTTTTTACTTAATAACGCATCAGTATTTAACGAAAATTTTAACCCATCAGTCAAATGACCCAAAATGAGACCATTTTTAATACTTTAATTATCTAAAATGAGATTATTAAAAAGGCGGATACCCAAAATACAATTAGGCCTAACATCGGGTATCCAAAATGAAAATTTTCCTACTCCCTCCATTCTCTAAAGAAGGTTACGCTTTGTTATCCGTAACTCATATACATAAAATGTGAGTTGCGGAAAATAAAGCGTAACCTTGTTTAGAGAACGGAGGGAGTATGAATTAGTATCATGCATAACATGAATTACTAAATTGAACTAACTAATTTTGGGCCTAATTGGCATTTTTCTTTTTTTAAAATGGGCCTTCCAATCTGTCTTTCTTTTTCTTCTCTCATTAACAAAGAGAAAGGGGCTGGGCCTATAAAAATGAGAAACTAGGGTTTAAAGCCGCTCCTTGTTCGTGTCGTCGAAATACCACAAGAGCAGCTGCTGCCTCCGACTGTACACCTACCGAGCTGCAACAATGGTGATTTTCTCATCTCACTCTTTCTCTCTCTCTTTATGATACTCTAATCTGTTCAATTCAAACCTTGATCTGATTTTATGCATCTATCTATTTTGTTTGTTTCGTAGTCGTTGGTGGCGAACGAAGAATTTCAGCACATTCTGCGTCTGTTGAACACCAATGTCGATGGGAAGCAGAAGATCATGTTTGCCATGACATCAATTAAGGGTATTGGCCGTCGTTTCGCCAACATTTGCTGCAAGAAGGCCGATATCGACATGAACAAGAGGTAATAAATCGAGTTTCTTTTTCTTTGTGATTTGATTGATTATAGCAATTATATTTTTTTGAATTTGAGTTGAGTTTTAAGTGTTTTAAGATGCTTTTATTTGATTCTATACTGGGCTTCAAGTTTGGGAAAATAAATTACTTTAGAAGGGGTTTAAGGGTTGTTTGTCTAGCTCTTTACCAAACACAAACAGCATTGTAGGATATAAATTAATCTTATCTAGTTTCTACGGATCGACCGATGTTTTATGAGTAATTGAGTGGCATGCCCATGATTTGCTGCATATTTTAAATTTAAAATCAGTTTAAGATTAACTGACTTCAAGTGTTTTAATCTTTTAGACTTTTCTGGACTTGTGGGTTTTGTTTGTTGATTGTAAGGTTTGACAATTTTTTTTGCTGCCATTTGAGATTTGAAGTGTTTCTGATGCCTTTGGGCAAGGTTGTAATCTGTTTGCAATTGCCCTGCACTTGGAAAAAGAAGATATGGGTTTTGGTAAGCTTGTTTTTGTGATGGATTCTGATTGTTTCGTTGACAGCTCTATTTCAGCTTAGGCTAGCATTTCAGTCACTGATAAGCAGCTTTGAAATTTGCATAACCGCTGTTTCCACTTCTGACTGTAAATTGTTTCCTAAATTCTAATAAGAGCTCTTTTGGCGTAGCTTCTCCACCTAATTTTCCCGACAACATGTCCCTATGAGGTAGGGAGCTTGTGATTTTTGGCTTACTAGATCATGATTTTTGGGAGGGAAAGGGGTATATAATGTGATGAAAATTACCAGGGAATAAAAACACTCCAAATTGAACTAACTTCGAGATTAAATCTTTCACAAGAATCCAGCTAGTTCACATTGATTTGTATCTGATATTGTGTGCTTCACTTAATGTATTGGAGTCAGTGGAAAGTTTGCTTAATTTTGTTGTTGCTTTGATTCTTTATCATTCAGAGTTGTGCTTTCTAACATGCTTCCTTTTGAATAATCTACTTTTGGAACTACTAGTAGATTCTAATTATATATTTTTAATGTTCTGTATTTCTTTGTTACACTTCTTGTGTTGGTTATGTGCTTGTGAACTTGTTTGTTCATATTAACTTTTGGTGTTTGATATCGGCAAGACATTGCTAACCTGCTCTTGGATGAATACAACTTATTGAGTTGCTGTTTTAGCAGGTCTTGTTTCCATGTGCCTACAGTTTTGAGTTAGTAAGCTGTGAGTGAAGCTTCTAATCTTATTGTTCATATTTCAGGGCTGGTGAGCTTACTACTACTGAACTTGACAATCTGATGACTGTTGTCCAAAACCCTAGGCAGTTCAAGATCCCAGACTATTTCCTCAACAGACAGAAAGACTACAAAGATGGCAGGTTTAGTCAGGTTCTTTCCAATCAGCTTGACATGAAACTTAGAGATGACCTTGAGCGACTCAAGAAGATCAGGTGTGTTTCATTTATAAATTTGCATAAAGCTCGTGTAGTATGCTTCTTAGACGCTACTGCTTGGCTTTGTTATAACTTGCTAGTTACTAAGCCTTTGAACGTAAAACTCAATTTGTTACTTCTCTTAGTTTGGGTATTTTTTCAATTGTGTGCTCAGTCATCTTTTGAGAATTCAGATGTCCAATTAGAGTAAACCTGGAAAATTGCGGTGTGATGCTTTTTCTCATCAGCTGTATCTGATCAGCCTTTTCATAATCTGTTCTCATGACAGAAACCACCGTGGTCTTCGTCACTACTGGGGTCTTAGAGTACGCGGACAGCACACCAAGACAACTGGACGCAGGGGAAAGACTGTTGGTGTGTCAAAGAAGCGTTGAAAACTTGCGGTTGTCTATGTCTGTCTTCATGTGTTGTTTTTAACCTTGACTAAAGCCTATCATGTCAAGAATGTTGCTGTTTGGGCCAAATTCGTTATGCGGATGTTAGTATTTTTGTAGGATTATAGCTTTGAAATCTTGATCGTTTTGTTGAGACTACATATGGTACCAAAAATTAATCATAGAACCTGTTTTTTCTGTTTTCATTCCTTGTTTCTGCTACCTTCTTCAAGTTTTATGATATCCGAGCTTTCTTGAGCCCAATGGCTATTGCGGTAAGCTGCATCTGTTGACTTCATGCAATCCATTAATTATCTGGCTTACCCCAGTGAAGTCTTTACCTTAACCTAAGACATACCCAAATATTCATGTGTTGAATGGAAATTCTTTCCACAAGTTGAGCTTGTTAGTTTTGCAGCAACATGCCCAATCCAAAGGCTATATAGGTCTAGCAAACAGTGACCTGACCAAAAACCAACCTGAACTCAATTTTTTATAAATAGACTTATATTGTATCCAAAATTAACCCAGTCTGAAAATCGACTCGCGTGGATTGAATTTGGAATTCCTGATTGAATTTGGAATTCCTAAATATACACCCTAACTGACTAACTTTTCAAATTTAGCGCTCATGAACTTGAAACATGGTCAGTGCCTGGGATGCTTGGTTGACAAACATGTTCATAATCATTGGCGAAACTGACACAACATTGGTTTTGAAAACTCACCCTCTCCCCCGTTCATCATCTGGATCCCGGAACAAGTTATCAAGCAACCCCCCTCGATTTGCTCGTCTTCCACTTCTGCCACAGCCACCGTATGGTCCATATCCCTTTCCTTCCCAAAAACAAAATTTGCAGGTACATGTAGGACTATAATCACAGGCACCACTACAAAAGTTGCTGGCCATAAATCAGTGGCCGATGAGCATTGATAAAAGAGCGGAGCGCCTTGATCTGTGGTCACTTGTCACTTAATTCTCGGCGACCACAACTACACAGGAATAGAGATTGAGAGCATAAGAGAGAAAAAGACGAGTTGACAGAAATTGGTTGATAGCTGATGGTATGGTTAGCCCCAACCCAATGCTAGAGAAATTGGTTGATAGCTACACCCAGCTTACAAACAGTAAAAAGAACAGCAAATTATCATCAACATATGTGTCTTTCCAAAATGACATCTCACCCTTACCTGTTAAGAGAAAGGAAAAGGAAAAAGAAGAAATAAAAAGAAAGCATGCAAGCATCGTTAATGAAGTGATTCATGTTTTGTCTGTTAAACGTGATTGTACAGCACAACTTTGCAATGATGTCAAGAGACAATAATCAAACAAGGGAAAGCAAAAGCATGTCATATGTATATGATGAAAAGATCAGCCAAGCTAAACCCAGAACATTAAAAGTGGTCTAAGTGGATATATTTCATCAAAGTACACTTTAATTAACTTGTAGCGTGGCCTGCTTGTGATCGATCAATCGATGGAGAAGTGCAGATCAGTTCCTCAGTATGGGAAGTTCGAACTGGAAACAACAGAACAAGAGGATCATCGAAAGACAACGACACATGAGTACTCGTCTTCCAAGTCTTATAATTTCAATGGGCCAAGCAATTACAACAAAGGATCATCATCAGCAGGAGCTGAATTTTCGACGTTGAATGATCCGGAGAGGAAGAGGAAGAAAAGGGTTGCTTCATATAACATGTTCACTGTCGAAGGGAAGCTCAAATCATCAGTCAAGAGCAGCTTCAAGTGGGTCAAGAACAAGTTTGTGGTCGACACAGATGTAAGCAGCAGCTATGGTGATGCTTGAAATTTATCACTCATTTTTTTTTTTTTTTTTAATTATCCAAGAGCTTAAAAGTATGTCACAAATTCGTTTCTCTAAGAATGTGCTGGAAATTTCACTCGATCAAATTTGGGATATACTATGTGTATGTATTCCCCAGCTTTATTATTAGTGGAAAATCAAGTTATAAATCAAGTGTGGCATGATGTTGGTGCTCTGGTCTCCATTGTTATATAAGGATGTTTTAAAACTACTGTATGTTTTGTTACAAATTAGATATAAACCAACAATTTATTCCATTCTTAAATGTAAGACTAGCTTTCCTAGGTTAGTTCATTTCAACTTAGTACTTCTACATTTAATTTAGTTTCGTTCAGTCATGCAACTTACTTTAATTTTTCTCTTACATAGTATCATTAAGTTCACTTCAATTAAGTTCCATCTAATCCAATTTCAATTTAGTTCAACACATTTCATTTGAAATAAACATAACCTTACTAATACTCCAATATTTTTAGGATTTCAGTGCAATCAAATCATTCTCTCACTAAAAGGGTTAATTTAATCTCTCAACATTTGTCAAGAGGAGTTGACTGCCCAAAAAACAAACACAATACGGTAGCCTACAAATTTGTGTGTTTTTATTCAACATATAGTCAAAGTTTAGAAGATCTATTCGAGCCTATATAGTGAAACTGGGAACTTGTTCTGAATCAAGAACTGCTAGCTATCCTTAGAGGCCTGCAACTCGCCAAGGATATGCAAATCAACCGTTTGGTTATTGAGACAGATTCAGAGATTGCTCATCACATGCTTGCAACTCTAACCCCTCGATTCAGTCCATACTACTACATCCTAGAGCAATGTAAAGACCTCATTCATGGCACACAGTGGGAGGTGAAAGTCCAACCTATTTAGCGCGAAGCCAACGCTGCCGCTGACTAGTAAGCTAAATTTTTGTTTTGATACTAATAATCTTTACTGAGAGTCTAATGCCCCTATCCTTAGTATAATGAATGTAGTCTTTGAAAACTTCATTGGTTTTGCGAAGCATAGGATGATGGTGATGTTATTTTTTCACTTTTTATTAGCTGTGTTAGTACCTTTCTAATTTCTACGTATTTTCTAAATTTTTTTGACTTGAACCCAAACAACAGGGAATAATAACTAAAAAAATAATTAGACCAAATTTTTTTTTTTTTTGGCAACGAATTTGACCCAATTTTTTTTTTTTGACAACAGAGAAACCATGGAGTATAAATTAAAAAGAACAAGGAGGGAGAACCTGTTTTCTTATCTTTTAATCCCACTAGTGTACTTGTTTATAGAAAAAGAAATTGTTTGATATGAAAAAAGTTTAAATAAAATTAGAAAAAGGATTAAAAAGGTTTTAAATGGAGAAATTATTTGTCCCCTTTTACTCCCGCTCGAAATTGAACACTCTCAGATTCATCTCTTCCCTTTCTTACACTCTCGTTGAATCCATCCGCCATTAATATTAATCAATCCTCCCCCCAATTTTATTTGATTTTATTTTTGTTGTTCTCAATTTAGTGAGTGAGAGTAGAGTAGAAAGGGATCGATGTGCAATTACAGAGGCGTAGATGAGTATCCATTGAGAAATTATGCGACAGAGGTGGTTGAAGAAGCAGATGAACCAATTAGGGGTCAGATAGTGAGATTGGCGGCTAGGGTTTCAAGGATCGAAGCTCGAATGGCTCACCTTGAAGCTCGGATTGTTGCTCTCAGACGCTTGACGTGCTTCACTTGGGCTCTCATCTTTCTCTCTCTTGCCTATGCCTTGTTTTCCAGAAAATCTTAGTAGATAACTATTGCAAGGTACTATTATTTGCTTGTAAATTTCATTTCTTATTCATACTACTATGTACTATTACTCATCTCCTGTTGAAAGAGATTCTTTTTGGCTCTACTTTGATTGGATTGCAACTGATTTCCACCTTTTGATTTTAAAATATAATTATTGATTGGGTTTCCGATCATCAGCTTAACCAGTTGAGTTGGTTTGAAGACAATAAATCTCTAATTCGTCCGAACCTTTTTGGTGAAATTATTCCACTTTAGAAGAGAAAATAGTTGACTTTTTAGTCATTTAACTCCCAAGTTCATTCAAGTAGACAGAATTTTGCTATGTTTTTTTTTTTTTTTTGGTAACTTAAGTATTCTAAATTAAACTAAACAAAAGCATAATAGTCAGTTGCTCCATGAGCATCCATTACATCATGATCACTGTGGCACCAAATCCAAAATGTCCTTATTTAATTGTTCATAAACTACCAGGGGGGGTTGGGGTAACAACAACAAAATTTCATCATCCATGTTTGTTCTCGCCTGCTTTGCTAATCCATCAGCTACTGTTGGTTTCTCGATTCGCCTGCCCAAGTTTCCACATCTTCCCACTTTTTAGGCGCCTGCAATCAGTAACAATGTGCATATGAGAATGTCTAGTAGTGCTGGGGTTGTTGATGAGGTCTACAGCCTGTTTTGAGTCACTTTGGAGCATCACTCTGTCCCATCCTTTTTCTTGTGCTGTGAGCATTGCCTGTCTTAATGCAAAGATTTCGGCACTTAGAATGTCATGTGCCTTCGTCTTTTGCATGAATCCAAGCATCCATTCTCTCATGGAGTCTCTTACGCACCCCGCAATACCTGCAACATGGTTGTCCTTGGCAATAGAGGCATCAACATTGAAATAAATCCAATTTGGTGGAGGAGGGTTCCAACACTCAGTGGTAGTGGCAGGATTGGTTTGAGTGAGGAAAGGTTTGCATGTGGTATATTCCTGAGCAACAAAGACGACTCTTTTAAGCCACTGTTGCAGGTGTATAACCTGATTTTCAACGAGGGTTTTGTTTCTTTTGAGCCAAAGTTCCCAAATAATGAAGGCAAACAGAGTGGGCCAAGGAACATTGTATCTAGATGCTTTACAAGTCAGATTTGTGGTGATCCAAACTTGAAGGTTGTGGTTAAAGAACTCCTGGCCATGTTTTCATGATTCCAAAGAGAGTGGCCATGTTTGACTCTTTAGGTCAGACTTGTGAATTTTCAGACATATGTATTGATTCAATATACCTTGATAAATTGGCAAGAATCTGTTGCTAAAGTATGATCTCAGACACCACAAACTGTATAATAGGCAAATGGCCAATATATTTGGAGTATAAAAGATGAGTATGAAATTCCGTTTTCTATCATAAGATAATAATGGGCAAAGTGGTTCAAAGTAATCCATCTATGCTTGATATGATATGTACAAAACAACCCAATTGTGAGATATTCAATTTGTAGTCCAAACTTCAACATTATTCTAAGTTTTCGATTATTGTGGAAATAGAACTGTTAAATTTGACAGAATCAGCAATATATTAAGTAATACATAGTCAAAATTGGTAACTATAATCAAAATGATGACTTGTGTCAATAAGAAGAATTGTAATCAATGTGGGTGTATTGATCAGGAACTAAATCAGAGATGAGGAATGCAACATTGCACATCTCACATCAATATATAAACAAGTTTGGAAAATATTGATATGAGATAATTTGAACATAATAAGAATTCACTCTCTTGAAACAAATATTGTACTTGCAGGAGAAGGGATTATATAGGTGATTGGGTATAAGTATATAGATAGATACAGGTGATTGCAACTAAATTAAGTGCAAACGGGTGCGAAAATTGAATTGTGATTACAGAAGTTACTGAATCTGAAAGGAGGGGGTGGGGGGGAGAGGGTAGTACAAAAACAGATGTCATAATCTCAGTCTAAATCTACTATCCCCAAATTGGAGAGAATGAGTTTTACTTGATCAACGAAGTCCGACCCTGTTGCATACTCTGTAAGCATCCCAACAGAAAACCCAAACATTGCCCATCTGTGTTTAAACACCCAAAATGTAGAGCCGATCAGAGTGGTACATACAAGTTATGCATTAGATGAAACAGGTTCAACAATTCTTTATATGATAAATCAGTAAAATAGAAGCGACATTCAAGCTAAACAGGTCATATTTTATCATCCATGCCAGAATATCTGCTGTATTTAGTGCTTTTCTTTGTTTTCAACTGGCCTTAGCAGATTGCATCAATCAAATTATTGAGACCATATAATATAATTTTCCTTGGACCATGTCAGAACTCAGAACATATGGGATGATTAAATGCTGTTTTTACTAGGTGTTCTGCTATGAAAATCACAAGGCCAAATGAAGTAATGAAATCTTGTATTCTCAAACCTATTCATTTCCTTCCCCCAACCAGTAATTAGAGAAACTTTAATTAAGAACCAAACATGTTAAGCAATAAGCATGTTACAAGAGCTACCCTTTGACAAATTCCTTCTGAAGAACAAAACATAAACGAGATGAAAATAATCTAGACATCAAAGACTCTGAAGAGACAAGTGACTCCTAGAAAGAAATCCTAATGTGACACCCTAGTATACTCATCAATAGTTAAAACCACTCCACTAGAAGACGCCCTTCTCACCACTATGTCAAAAAACCTATAATGTTGATATGAGTTCTACATCGGACATAACTCCAATTAAGAGAGTTGCACAGCTCCTTACCGTGGCAGGTCTTGTCTATCACCTCCTTTTTCCTTTTTCGGCCAATAGCATCAACAACATGGAACACTGTCATTAGTCATTGTCCATGACCGGTAAGCTGTCTGTCTGAAGAACAATACTTTACCAAAAGAAAGTGGGTCTTCCAGTTTTATCCTCGATAAAGTTTGCATCTGTTTCTGGACAACATGGCTGCATGGGTCTGGTTCCAAACCTTTGCTTGAATATTTTGAGTTGATTTCCTCCTTCAGATCGGTAGAGAGATTGGAAAGTCCCAAGTTACAGCAAGACTTCTACTTATGAAAGGGGTCAAATTCATACACCTTTGTGTAGAAGTTGACCCTCCAAAACTTTTCCTGGCTAAGTTTCACTTGGAGGAATGTTTGGAAGATTCAGTATGAGTATCTAAAATAAGTTGCACAATCACAGCGAATTGGAGCACAAGGATGATGCTTGTGAGCAACTGCAATCCATTCGGACGACTACAGCTGGTGAAAGGAGACAAATTCAATGTGCTCAGCCGTACAAAAACGCAACTCCTCGTACAAGATTGCCAAACCCCACGAGATTGAAGCTTATCGATCATGGATGTTGATCAAGAAGCTTGCTCCTGACAAATCAGAGGTGACTTCCTGGAAGAATTACTCATTTCAAACTTTTATCGACCACTGCCACCACTCTAGGAAGTAAGATGCCAAGAGAAGTACTAGTTTTGATATTATCCATCTATATCAGTTTCTAATTTTTAAATTCTTATTTCTCTTCTTTCTCTCTAGCAAGTTAAATCTTAACTACCCATTCAGAAGTGACAATCAGTTAGACATAGAGTGAGTAGTATTATTTGTACTCTATGAATATAGAACCATCCCATCTCACTCCCTTATATGTGGTGCTCCCACCTTCTTTAGTGCAGACATGATGCTACCATTGATCTAGCTATATCTTGAAGAAAATCGATGTTCTCAAGTGAGAAACTACAGGTAAAATCAAATGCGAGTAGGCACTTCCAAGGAGATCGAAGCACAATCTAGGATAAACTACATTTCAGGTAGAGGCCCTTTTGGTATCAGTTCGATACACGAAACTGCGTGTCCTCTCCCTCATCGATCATACATATAACATATTACATACCTCACAAATACGTCTAGTTAGCGTTCAAGTTTGATAGAGCAATAAACTTATCTAGTCACCCACAAAAGAGAGACAGAAAAATCAAGTAATTCAGCTTTAAGGTAGAGTATCAGCAATCATCAATTAGTTAAAGGAACACAAGAAGCTGATCAACAAAGTTATGCAATCTGTTAGGTGATATCGCATAATAACAATCTGACTCTAGGAAACTGAAAAATAAATCTAACAAACAAAATCCATTCTCCCTTGAATTAACAAGTAACCAATCAATCAAAGATCAGAATTAGAAGTAGAACAAACCTGCCATTGCTGATCTCATTTTTGGCAACAAAACCGAAGGCAGGACCCTGAGAAGCAGCTTCTAGCTTCTTCTGCTTAAAGTACTCCTGAAGTTCCTTAGCCTTAGCCCTTTGGAACTCCAATGTAACCCCACTCCCACTCTTTTCCTCCAAGGGCGAGGCGGCCGCGGCCGGTTTAGGTGGCGGAGGAGGAGGCGCTGATGACGGGGAAGAGGGCGGCGTTGGTGCCTTCAGAGGTGGAGTTAGAGACGGTGGGGTAGAAGGTTGAGCCACTGGTCTTCTGATGGGACCCTCAGTTTGTGAGCTCCTTATGGTGGTGAATGACATACAAGGCTTATTATGAGGGAATCTCAAGGTGGTTGATGATGAGGAACAACATGTTGATGAAGAAGTTGATAGTCTTATGCATGGGATTGAAGTTGCCACTGACATCTTCTTTTCTCTGCTTTGTTGTTTGTCTGAACTGGTGGTTGATTTTGGGATTTGGATAGAGAGGGAGAGAGACAAGAGAGAGAGATGCAGGGGGGGTGGGTTATCAGAATGAGAAACTAAAGCCAGTTGAGTGGATAAAATGTGGCCAAGTTTTTTGTTGAAATTTTTGCTTATTTGTGCATAGTTGGCAAAAATGGCCACTTGCAAAGATGAATATGAATTACACGCGCCTTGGGAGTCTGAGGCCAAATAATATTCCACTTGGCCACCAGAACTACA
>BSSO01001132.1:0-25678 GCA_030267885.1 Mesembryanthemum crystallinum
TCTTATATTAGATAATTGTTATTTTGCTAAGGACATTTTTGGAAAAAATACCCCTTTTCTTTCTTCTTAATTTATGTGCTCAAATGGTTTGTAAACGTTTGAGTTGGACAGAGGGAGTATAAAGTATATTAATGGATGCAAAAAAAGTATTGCTTAATTGTCTTTATGACTAAGAAATGAATTACTATTTAAATATCATAATATAATTGTGAGACCGTGCAACGCACGGGTTTGATTACTAGTATTAAATAACTTTTGGGATTTCTCTTTGAATTTTTGGGAATTTTTCAAGAAGTTTTTATTTACTGACACATCAGCATGTTAACGGAATTTTTAATAGTGTTAATAAAATAACCCAAAATGAGACGTTTTTAAAAATGTCAGGTACCCAAAATGATATTATTGAAAAGTCGGGTATTCAAATTGCAATTAGGCCTAATATTAGGTATCCAAAATGAAATTTTTCTTAAAAGAAAAGTTAATCCAAGAAATAAGTGGCGTTCACTTCAGTGTTTAGTGGGTGGATTTTTTTGATAAAAGTGGTGAAATGACTTTTCAGAGAGTGTGACAGGAAGCAGGGAGGAGATGAAGAAAAGCCACAACTTTTGTAGTTAAACGTTGTGGTTAAAAATTTAGGAGAAGTAATATGTTGCCTTTCCTCTTTGTAGGGCAAGTGCCAAGTAATAGTAGTAGTAATAAGTTTAGGTGAGTAAATAAATGCATTGCATTGTCTTTGCCATTAATTTGGTGCAGATTCTTTGCTTCTGTTTGAAAATCCTTCCCATACTTTCCCCCTCTTTCATGCAGGTATTAGGTGAAAAGTTATTACTATCCTTCTTGTTATCACAAATTTTAACTGAAAATGAAAAATCAGCCACCCCTCGCTTGATAAAGATCAGTATGGAATCTATGGGATGGATGATAATCATGAATGGATGGCATAAAGGGTTTGCTCTTTACGTCTTATTTTGGATGGAGTTCATAAATTTCCAACAAACTCTATCAACTTCTATCAAACCCTGCTACAGCAATCAATAAAAAGTTAGAGCCACCTTTAGAAATCTCCATTAAACTCCAGCAAACAATAAACTAGTTCCAACATATTAGAGTCACAAAAACCAATCAATTCCAACAAACCCAAGCAAATTCAACAAACTCCAACAATTTCAACAAACTCCATCAACTTTCAATAAACTCCAGCAATTAGTAAAAAGTTCTAATAAACTCAAACAACTTCTGACGAAAACTCCAACACCTAAAATCCAAACGTAAAGAACATACCCTAAACTCCAACTCCAATACCAATAATCGCGATTATGTCAGGTTTTATATAAAGCTCGGGCTCAAAAGTTGTCTATTGCGTTCTCTATACACAATAAAATTTGGGCCACAACTTGTTAAAGGGGGGGGGGGGTGATTATGCACCCTCTAGGCGCCCCCATAAACCTTGCCTTGGGCCAACGTGGAAGAGTTAGTCACTGTGCGATGCAGTAGTCAGGAATCGACCCCGGCTGGGAGCTCGCGCCCCTAGGTGTTACCCTTTGAGATTCACTCTTTGCCACTGCGCCATATGCCTCAGGGGCAACAACAACTTCTTGTCAAATCACCCTAAATCCTCATATGATGAAATTTAGGTTAAGTATTAGATGTTGCCATCATAAGCACAAGTTACTGAAAGTCATAGTGATGGTGTGATTGTGCTCAAACAAGTATGACTTTTGAGATCCATTCTTCGTTCTCTCTTTGTTGTTTCTATCTTGAAATTTCATCACATTGAACTATTTTATGATTTTTTTTTTATCACAACCTTTGACCTCTTATAATAAAATTTCGGTCTGTCTTGAGAAACATAATTTGTTCACAAACGAGAGAATGATTGTACTGTTGGATGGGGAAAGGCCTATGGGAGGTATAGGAACTGGAGTCTGGGCTCGATGACTTGGAAAAAAGACGAAGGTTCATAATAGATTTTGATTGTGTTTGAAATTTGATACTTTATAGGACATACAATTTCATGAAAATACACTTTCTATATTGAACCAAGCGACCACTGAATGGAATGAAGGAGATATGTACATATATTTAGGTTTATCTATCATTCATAATTCGACCATACCGAAATAATGTAACGTCTGAAAAAATGATGTAATAATAAGAAGGTTTTTTACTTTTTTCGGCCGAAACAATGTGAAAATTGAAAATAAATAATAACGCAATAACATTATCTAGATCGGGACGTATCTTTACATGTTTATCACAACTTTTGCCCTTTAGAAACTAAAATCAAACTACAAATTGACTAATAATAGAGGTGCCCACCCTTTCAACCTGGCTTGTCTTCGTCATAAAATTAGTACCCAATTTCCCTTCAAGGCTTTCCCCTTTCTTCTCACTGAATATTGTCAATATTGTCATAAGGAGTACTCCATAAAATGACATCATATCATAGGCTTGTGAATAGCCAAACCACACACATAAAATAATGTATCAACCATAAAAATAAAATGTTCAATGAGTGGGCCGATGATCTTATGTTTGGGTCAACGAGTGGGGTAGTGTAATGGTACTAACACAAGTTTGATTTCATGTGTAATCGAGTTTGCTTTCCCCATCTTCTAAAACATGGATTTTAGACTCTACCCCACTACAATTCAACACCCATATTTCAATAAATGAATGAGATAATCCCTTCTATTCCTCTAAAATCTTTATGTTTTGATTTTGCAAAAACTTTAACTACTAGTATGTGAAATGTCAAAATATTAGTATAAGTTTTCGAGTTATATAAGTAAAAATATTCATGGTCAAAGTATCGTACGCGTCTTAGAGATTATGCAAAATTAAACGTAAATATTTTAGTGGAACGGAGGGAGTATCAATTAGTTTAATTGATAAAGTCTAGGTTGTGCTCGGCAATAGAGCTGATGAAGTATAGTTTGGTTAGTGATCGGGAATATGTATGGAATGCTACGTAGAGTATAGTTTGGTAAGTCTAGATTTATTGTTCTGTAAAGTGGTGTTTGAGTATAGTGGTTAGTGGTTGGGGATATGTATAAAATGCTACGTAGAGTAGTTTTTGGGTAGTTAACAACTACTACTAGTTTAGTAGAAAGTTAATTCTGCCAAATGAGCGAGATTTTATGAAAGATCTGGACTTGAAACTCATTATCTTCATCGATTGTTTGTGATTCCATTTACAATAAAAGGAAAAAAAAAAAAACTAAATAAATGAAACTTGAAGTGATTTGTATTTTTATGAGGTTAATACCGAGTATCTCCAAAGTCAAATAGTATGACACTGTACTAATAAAACTAGATCCTCGATATTACGAAATTTGTACTTTGGACCAGTAGTTCCAATACTTGTTGATTGACAAGTACGAGAGTAGTATTTTTTATTGGCTTATATGATGTTGGCCTTACGATAGTCTTAAAACCTTAGCTTGCTTGAAAGTCTATTATGCATTTGGGGTGAGACAACACAACATGCATGTTACTGATTGAACTATAAACCGGACTTCCTAAAGCTTTCAATACAAGACTCAATTAGCTCATGTTTGGGATGGTTCTTATTTATCAGTTTTCAATTTATTTAAAATTAAAAATCAATTTTTTTGGAAATTATTCTTTTGATTTTCAGTTTTCTACTGTTAGTTTTGAAAATTGCTGACAACTATAAGCATAAAAAAAGAAGCTAAAAAAATGTTGGCTCACTGGTAAACAAGCTTTGGCTTATACACCAGGTCACGGGTTCGAGCCTCCTGGGGAGCACTTACACGAATTTTTTCGTGGAATACCCGAGGCCGTGCGTTAGGAGGTGCCCTTTAGCCACGCCCAAGGAGGATTGCAGACACAAAAAAAAAAAAAGGAGCTAAAAAAATTTCAAAATAAAAAAATGGTAATGACAATCACCTTAAACAGTGTTCAGTACGATCCAAAGTTGTCCAAGTGGAAAATGAAATTTACCCAATTCCGCGTGAATTGCATGCCATGTCACTAAATGAAACCTGAATTTCTGGCCATCCTAAATACGTGGCCTATTACAATGCCACGTGGCGGAATGTTGTGACGCTACAGTAAACTAATGAGCTCTTTTTAATTTCCCCCGTTAACTTACGTTTAAGCCCTTGTAAATATTTCTCCATTTAAAAAAAAAAAAATTAAAAAATGGACGTTAGGAACACTCCGATTCGCGGGAGAGGAAGCAGAAAAGGAGAGAGAAACAGAAAGGGACTGAGCGTTTGTGATCAATAAATCATGGCCGTTGGTTAATTTGTGATCGTTAGATCTGCACCGTTCGCTTTAGATTTCTCTCTTTTCCGTCTTTCTCTCTCCTGTCCCCTGGGCATTGGGCAGCGGCAGTCCCTTTGCCCGGCGCCGCCGTCTCTCCCGCCGTTTTTGGTTTTCCGGCGGTAAGTATTGTTTCCCTCACTAAATTTGAATTTTAATTAATAGTATTAATTTAATAATTGAAGAAATTTCTGAGTAGTTGCTTCCCCGCTTAATTAATTTAGATTGGGTTTATGGAGATCGGAGAATTTAGTTCATACTATCGTTTTGGAAATGGTGTTTCTTGAAATATGAATGTGGTAATTGTTGGGGGAATTTTGATGGTTTTTAATTATGTTGGGTGGTTTGTGAAGAAATTCGTTTCTGTAAGCACACTATAAACGTCATGAGAGTATTGCATTGTGGTTGCTTTTTTTCTTTTCTTTTCTTTTTTTTTTTTTTGAATTGTTGCTGCTGTTTTTTGATGATGAATTCGTTCTATATTGTGGAATAGTACTAATAAATGAGCAGAATTTTTCATTTTCTGAAATTTAAGATTTTCAATTGGCAAAGTGCTTAAATTCAAGGAAGGACCTTCTTATTATTTGTAAAGATTGTTTAGTTTGTGTGAAATGATTTGGAAACAACGATTCACATATGGCTTGGAGGAAAAAGATTGACTTAGAGGCTGTGTGGCCAAGCGTTTAGAGCAGTATATGTGTTTATGTTATAGAGTATGTAGAAAGAAAAGGAACATGGAGAGGCTTTTTAGGCATGAACCAATGATGTTTTTGGTTATGCATCCATTTTCATTATACATGCGCTGTAAAGGAAGATTAGTGGTACCAGGCCGATTGCCAACAAATAGTAGTTCAGTAGCATCTCATTAACACTATGAGATGTGCTCCCCGGTGTTGATCCCAGGGAGACGCCACTGCCTTGTGAAGGCAGTGAGGGTCAAGTCAACATTGGCTCTGTGCCGTGGCTCGGATCTAGTTTGGGTGGTGGTGAGAGTCTAGGGCCCATTTCAAATAGTTTGGCTTGGCCTGGCCTAGCCGAGAGAGGGCTGGGCTGGTGGGGGTAGCCATGGATGGGTTAGGTCAGGTCGGTCATCCTTACCATGACAGGGAAAAAGAAGGAAGAGAAAAAGGCTAATTTTGCTGAGTAAGCATGAAAGAATACGGGTGAAGGGACTATGAAAGAACAAGTGTTTATGACTTGTGAGTTGGAGATCACCTTCCATGGCATCTGTTAAAAGTGAGATGGGGAAAAGTAGTGGTGAACAAAGGGTGTACTACTGCCCTATTCATGAAGCATTAGCAATTTGAAACTCGGATAAGTATGCATTTCATACAGGGTATAGAAATTCTTGTTCTTTTCCTTGCTCTTCTGCCATCCATTATCTCTTTTTTGTCCCCACTTTTTGTTTATATTTTTGAGTTGAATAAAACATTGCTCACTTTGTCAAAAAAAAAAAAAAAAAAAGAAAACATTTGGTCTCAATAAAGAAAGGTTTTGCCTCTTATGATATATTGGTTTTGGTCTTGTATTGATCTCTGTACTCCTCTATGTCTTCTTTCTTCATTGTGGTATCTCTGAATCTCTATCGTATTTAATTAATCTTTGGCCCTGGTTATTCTGTGAGCGCAGTCAAAGGAGGGTAGCAGAGAGGAAAAGGCAAACTTATGAGGGAAATTTTGATGGGGTTATAATTGTTTGTTTAGCTCTGGGAAAGCCACTACCTTTACATAATCTTTGTTATTTAGAGAGGGTGTTTTTAGTTTACAGTGTTTGGTTGCCTGTTACTTTGTAGACGTTGGTACTTCATATGTATGTACCGGTCTATTATTTCTGTTTTTAGTAGCTAATTTCAAACCCTTGGGGTGGCTGTTTCTCAAAGTAATATGTCTCATAATTTCTTCGTGTTCAAGTGCATAGGGTGTTGCTCCATTCAAGATTAATGGGAAAGAGAGTGTGCTGTTATTATGGGCTTTATGGCTGCTGTAGGAATTTTGTTTTTCTGCTGAACTTGTATCTTTATTAGTCTTGTTGTCCCCTTTGATTTTTGTCCAATGCTTTTTGTCAGGAAGCAGCAGCTACTTACGAAGATTTGTCAATGTAGTCGCTTTATCTTGCAACTAAATTTGATCCGTTGGTGAGATCCAGGAACCCTATTTGACAAAAGGCTGTGTTCACTATGAGTCTTCAGATTTCAATCGTTTCATCAAATCAGTTGGTGAAGGCACTAGAGTCTGGAGTCTGTTTCAGGGAGCAGCTCTCTGTTGCTGTCGTCACTGCAGCTGGCTTTGAGACTTTCCCATTTTTGTCTTCCTTTAATGTTATATAAATGTGAGAACCTTGCACAAGACTGAATGGCAGTTGCAACACTAAAAGGACCGCTTAGCGATGAATGCATCAGTAAACGAACAATGGAAGGAAATTATTCAGGAAAAAGACGTGTGTTTGTCCAAATTGAAACTGGTTTTGTATTTGGGATCGAGTTGGATGGAAGTGACAATGCCCATACTTTAAAACGGAGACTGCAGGTTGCTCTGAATTTACCAACCGAAGAGACCTTACTAATATGTGGAGACATGGTTTTAAAGAACGATCTCAGCACTGTGAGAAACCATTCGCCCTTGCTTCTTACTAAAAATTGCTTGCACAGAAGCTCATCTACACCATGTTTATCTCCTTGTGCTAAAGATGTTGAACAAATTCAATGCGGTCCAATTGAGGTTATAGGATGCTCTACTCATTTCTCTGGAACAAGGCAGTTAGTGAAGGATATTGTTAAGGCAATGAAAGATGGAATTAATCCTGTCCCAGTATGCAGTGGTCTTGGTGGTGCTTATTATTTCAAGGATTGCAATGGTGAAAACGTTGCCATCATTAAGCCCACTGACGAGGAACCTTTTGCTCCAAACAATCCGAAAGGTTTCGTTGGAAAAGCACTTGGCCAGCCGGGGTTGAAACGTTCAGTTCGAGTCGGTGAAACAGGTTTCCGAGAAGTAGCGGCTTATCTTCTTGACTATGATGGCTTTGCCAATGTTCCTTTAACTGCACTTGTGAAAGTGACCCATTCAATCTTCAATGTTAACAATGATGTGGTAAATGGAATCAATCAGCAGCAAAGGGAGCCAATCAGCAAAATGGCATCATTTCAACAATTTATCCCTCATGAGTGCGATGCTAGTGATCATGGAACTTCTAGTTTTCCTATTGCAGCTGTGCACCGAATAGGGATACTAGATATTCGCATATTGAACACAGATAGGCATGCTGGCAACCTTCTGGTAACAAAGCTTGACGGGGTTGGAAAGTTTGACCAAGTGGATTTGGTTCCAATTGACCACGGCCTTTGCCTTCCTGAAAGTTTGGAAGATCCCTACTTTGAGTGGATGCACTGGCCACAGTCGTCAATTCCTTTCTCAGAGGATGAACTCGAGTATATAGCGAAACTTGATCCATTTTACGACTCCGACATGCTCAGGATGGAGTTGCCTATGATTCGCGAGGCTTGCCTCCGTGTCTTGATCATCTGTACCATTTTTCTCAAAGCAGCAGCTACAAATGGCCTATGTCTTGCTGAGATTGGTGAGATGATGAGCAGGGAGTTCCGAAGTCATGCTGAGGAGCCAAGCGAGTTAGAGCTTATATGTATCGAGGCCAAATCACAGTTGCTGGAAACAAAGACAATACATTTTTGTGAGAATGAAGAGGATGAGTTTCAATTTGATTTAGAATATGAGGATTATCATGAATTGGAATCACCAATAAATTTGGAAGATAAACCTACAATACAGAAGTACTATCATGGTAAGATTAATGGTTCAAATGGTGAGAAGAGTTGGAGGCACCCAGGCCCAATAGTGAAAGGAGCATACACACCTAGCGGCGTATCGCCGGGGAACAGAAGCGTGAGCGAACATCTTCCTGCAAGCTCAAGCTTTGTAGCACCAGGAGATATGGACGAAGAGGAATGGCTGGCTTTTCTGGATAACTTTCAGAGGCTTCTCTACCTGACATTCATGAATCGGAAAACAGGGATGGCAGGGCAGGGGCTAAGGCAGAGGCTTGGAACTTCTTGCAAGTTTTGAAAGCTCAGCTATTTTGTAGGAAAATAAGAGTGGATAGTTGACTCTGGTGGGTGAAATAAGACTAATGTGGGAGTATGATGTGCTTTAGTTTTCAGTTCTCCAGCTTGAACTGCATCAGCAAAACAGTGCATGATGTAATTCTGCCGTAGATAGTTTGCTTGCTTGATGTTGGGAGCCTTAGACACCATAAAATAGCAAACTAAAGTTTTCTTTTCTATTTTTTTGTCATGTTCCCACGAGTTTAATCGTGTTGTGATAAATCGTATTCGTAATCCAGCAATCTCTGTTGAATCACGCTTGTTAATGTGGTATTTTGCAATGCATATTGTGAATGGCAGATAATTGTTGATTGCAGGATTGGCAGCGAGATGCTTAACTGAAATCAAGCAAATCACACAATCAAACTTGGGGTTCTGAACTACGAAAATTGCAACCAATGTTTCTCAACAACTTATAATACTATTGCAACTTGCAAGCGCCAAGCAATTTTCATCTTACAGCTTGTCACCAAATATCTCCTCTCCTGTAAAATTTTCCTTTCCTTTGTACACAAGTATAAACAGGTCAAGTATGTTGTGTTTTCCCAACAGGAAGACATGTATGTTGTTGGTCAAACGCAGAAATTCACAACAAAAATCTGAGGGCTGAGATGACCTCTGGATGCAAGTAAGATGTTACTGCTAATTGTCGTTCCTGCTCACCAGCTTACTCAACTCCACATGCTGATCCTCGATTCTACTCAGCATTCGAGTAAGATCATCTCCAGCAAAAGACATGGTGCTACCTCTACCGTGCCGTCTCTGTTTTATCTTCATTATAGCCTGTGAAATCTCTCCAATGCTAGGGCGCCTCTTTGGTGTCTTGTGCAAGCATCTGAAAGCTATCTTTGATAAACTCTTCACTTCCTCTGGTTTACATCTCCCAACAAGATGCTTGTCAAGTATCTCGTCAACTCCTCCATCTGGGTCCATTGCAGCCTTCACAGATAGGGAAGAACACAAGTTTTGGATCAGATGATATCAGAATTTAACTATTTTGGTGAGAAACATAGGGAAACAGAGGGTGAGAGAGAGGGAGGGAAATCTCACAAGATTGACATAATCCATCAAGTTTTGTTGTGGATGTATGGCTGTTATGAGTTCAAAGATGATAACCCCTAAACTATAAATGTCACTCTTCAAACTAGTCTTGCTTGTAGAGATATACGCAGGATCCATGTAGCCATATGTACCCTTCAGGCTAGACTTACGTCCATCAAAAACCTCTTCCTTGGATAGCCCAAAATCAGCGACCTGATCACATACGCACAAAGATTCACAGTGAATATGTATTGAAGTAGATGATTCCCTCGTCGTTTTGTCCCAAATCATTAGCAGGTCAATCCACTAGACAGGCTCAAATTATTTTGCACAGAATTATGTGCTGAAAACATGGCCAACATTCTTGTTATGTTAGCCAAGACACTGAACTTGTGTGATAGCATAAAGATCAAACAAAAAACCTCCAACATATGCAATCACACTTCCTTTGCAAATTACCAATCTTTCATGCAGAGAAATGTGTTTGAATGATTAGTTAATCACTATTCACTAGAATACTAAAGCCCACATATGGAAGCAGAAGCAATAGACAATTTTTGGCTTTTGCTTACCTTTGCTCTCATACAGTGGTCCAATAAGATATTAGCACTCTTCAAATCCCGATGTACCACAGGTGGGACTGCCTGTTCCATTGATACATTATAATGATCAAATCATGAACACATTAGACAGCAAAAGGGGTTTTAGAGCTCAGCAATTATCTCAGAACATACCCCCTCATGAAGGTACTCAATCCCATGCGATATATCTAGAGCAATTTGAAGCCTTTCATCCCAACTTAGACTATCTTCTTCATCACCTAAAACCGTAAAGAACAACATCGATTAAATTTGATTTCAGCTGCAAATAGTATTGCTAGTATAATAATTGGCAGAACAAACACCAATTTAAGTATGCACTTATATAATTTATTTATTTTTTAAGAAAAAACGAGTACAGCATAGAGGGTATGAGAGATGAACTTGTTTAGATTGTTGGTCTACGTGTCAAGCAAACGGCCTCCACTAAGTGTGGTCATAACTCAATTAATTGAACTTGCCAATACTGTTGAACTTGCTAGAAGCCTAGAAGTATGGCATTGGTACATTTTCCATGTTTCCCTAATCTCCACTACATCTGAACTCTGAAGTATCACACCCAAGCGCCCTAGTCTCTATTAGTCACAAAAGCATTGGACACAGGAATGCTATCAAAGAGTCAGAATAAATAAAAGAAGGTCATGATCCTACTTAACAGAATTATAAGACATGAAAAGACAAAAGAGTTCAAGAGGACCCAGTACTAACTGTGTAACAGCTTTTCCAAACTCCCATTGCTCATGTACTCATAGACTAACATGCGTTGCCCTTTATCCACACAGTATCCCACCAGATTCACTAGATTCCGGTGATGCAGCCTACCTAACAGAGATACCTGTAGAAAAGGCCAAGTTAGCATTAATAAGTCGAGCTATGCGAACTGAGAGTCTAGACACAAAACATTATGAGTTTGTATCTGGTCTGTGCAGCAGAAGTGGTGGAGTATCCAAATTCAGGAAGAAACAAAAAAATAATAAATAAAATAAATAAAAAAGAGGGAAAGAGGGAGAGGGAAAGTGAGGGAGGGAGAGAGAGGTGCATGCAAACATTTTGAACTATATACATCACTTTATTCTTTCTTTTAATAAGCTTACAGTGAGCATACTGATTAAAGGTTGTCCAATTGCAGTCATCCATCTAACTATATACTTCATAATTAAGTTGATATACGTACCTTTCCACCAATTTTCTCAAAAAAAAGTATCATACAGTATGCATATCCAAGATAAACACTGAGGTTGTGATCATGCTTTACCTCTAAATGGTATCTATGGGATCCAACCACAGCAACTAATCATTATAAATCAAAGGCGAGTTCCATGAAAATGTAGACTAAGAGGTTTACCATAGAATGATATTCCTTACCTCAGTCTGGAACTCTTTCTCTCCCTGCCTTGAGTCAGAAGCTAGCACTTTAACTGCCATTACTCCGCCAGCTGGCATTGTGGCCTTGTACACTGGACCAAAAGACCCCTCACCCAAAATGGTTGTGAAATTCTGAGTAGCCTTCTGAATGTCCCTGGAATAAGGAATAGCATATTAGAATAGCCATTGGTCATTGCTCCTCAAACTAGTACTAGTTTTAGTGACTCCAAATACAAAATATGACATGGAATGCTGGCTTAAGCCCAATGGAGGATACACCTTGAACCTGGTTGTGACGATTTTGTCCTAATTTTAGTATGAAAAAGGAAGAAACAAACAATTCTAGAATTTACAATAGAAGCGAACAAATGGAATTAGATGCAATCAGAAATTTCTGTATAGGGATAGTAAAATATAAAATAAAAAAAGATTGCAATGGCAGCTGGTAAAGAAGAGGAAGTTCTACAAGTTTATGAAGCTTCATTCCCAAAGCTACCAAAAAAAAAATACTTAATATTTGATTTTTGGCATAAAATTCATTTCCACAATTGCACAAAATCTCTTCAAAGGTGTGTTCATTTCAACTAAGACGTGCTTTAACTGAACTGAAGTGAATGAAAAATAATTATGCGAGAGAAAAGGTAAGTTGTAGAATATAACTAACTGCAGAATTGGAAGTTGAAATGAACACACACAATTTTGTAAAATGCAATTTATGTTAAAAAGCTTTTATTTGCCCCCTTTAGCACACAAAAACTAAAAACATAATAGCTTATCGAAAATATGTATTGGTTTAGTGCTTCTTCTTTAGCACACACTTTTCAGTTGTTTCTTCTTCCAAAACTTTTCAGCGCCATTGCGATGTAATAATGTCGCAACAACTATGCAATGTTGCTTTCCATAATTAAGGCAACAAGGAATAACCGGACCAAGATCACCGCATCATCAGAGCAGTCAAATCACTAAGTGTTGTCCCTAACCCATCACATATCATGGGATAAATATAAATCACATGGTAGAAACTAATGAGAATGTTGGGAAACATGATTTGCTTCGTGGCTACTTTTAATTGGGTTAGAACTTAGGTCCACGACATGCACATGATGACGTGGTGGGTTTTAAACGGAGTAATAAGATTTAATTTTCTTTGTGCAAGCTAACTGCCATTTCATGTAATTTATGCTTCAATAATACATGCTGGGAAAAAAAGACACGCAATTCATCAGGACACCAACTCTGCTAAGCAGAAAAAGTACGGACAAACGCATCACCAGGGTTGCATAAGCAGAATGCAGTAGTTCCATTTATACTTCATGAAATTGAATCGTGAGAATTTTAATGTTAAAATGCAGAGTTTGAACAGCAAAGGGTAAACCTACCTGTATGAGTATGTTGGTATGCCAGATACCGAAGGAGTCCTATCTTTAGTATGATGATTCAACCATAAGGGTGCTGCACTTTTGGCTGTGAATTCCGGTAGTGGAACAACTACAGAATCGGAGAATGAGGCACTAGAGTCAACACCCAAGCCTTGGTCATTCTTGTGGATAGGGAGATTTTCTATGCCATGCTTCTCGAAACGAGAACGCTTTTTGTACCATCGGATTAAGATAAACACCGCTAAAGATAAGAAAATGCCAATTACTACTCCAGCAGAGGCGCATATGATGGCCAAGTCAATCTGACGAACCATGCTTTGACGTCTTCAAGTATTCAACCAATTCGAGCATTTTTTATATCTTTTGTGCTGACTGCTGCTAAACAAACAAACTAACATGTAATTCAGAATCATTCTGCGTGGAGAAGATAACAGCCTGACAGGTTAAAGTTGACGTCAACATCTGACTGTGAGAATACAATCACAGGATACAACTTTTATTTCTTGAAAAAAATTTGCAAACAATCAAACACCAGAAAAATATTCCATCTGAAAGAACCAACATTTGATGATTAATTGGTAGGCAAACCTTATTTCATATTCGGAGTGGCAGGAAATGTTTTTAACATTTAGGCCGTCAAGCCAATGACTTAGCTTAGTCGTTAGACAGTACGTATAGAATCATCTAACTCACACTCTTGCATTTCCTAGTCTACTGTGGGTGTCTGTGACTAGGATAAGATATTAGCCAAATAATCTTCCCAGTTGAGTAAATCAGCAGCGAATGTATTTTTTTCCCATCAAGAATATAAACGATCATCTACCTAGCTACATTTCAGCGATAGTGCCATACAAAATCATGGATTACCTACATGATAATCTAATGCCAACCCTCCAATGCAAGAACTAAGATTTTTACGGAATAATAACAATCTGACCCTAACCCTAGACAGATCAATGTGTTGGATGTTGGATCTAACAGAGATGCCAAAGACTTAATGAAATTCAGTAAATTGGAGCAAAAAAATATGACAACCAAACAATGCCATCAACTGTGAAACTTCTTCTCTCAAACTTAAGGGCTGTAAATTGGCAATAAAAGCGAAAAATGGTATGAAATTTTTTCATACTTTTCTCTTAAGTGGGATTTTAATTAGATTAAAAAAAAAAAAAAAAAGGAAGAAACATAACCTTTAGCTTCGTCAATTCAAATTTCCAAATACTAATTCACTAGCTAAAGAGATAAATTCCAAAAAGACGACTAATTCGTATTCCTCCCAGCATAATTCAGAGTTCTGACTGTTCCAGCATTTCATCAGTAAACACCAAAAAGCCACATCATTGTGATTTCCATTATGAATTGCCAGTTCCAGAACATAATCAAACTACTCAAGGAATCAAAATCAATAGCTTTTCATACAAATTAATCATACATGATTAATATACAGGAAAAATCAAACAAATTAAACAAAAATATGGCCAAGTTCAGTATTACAATGAACACTCAAAACAGTTGTAAAAGGGGGAAAAAGAAAACGAGGAATTACAACAAACATACCTCATTAGCAACCGCAAAAAAGCCCAGATATGTTGTTGCTTTATCGATTTTTTTCTTTTTTGAAGGATGTAGAGAGAGAAAGGGAGGTGTAAAGAAATGACTTGACTGATTCAATGGAGTTGGTAGTGATAGCAAAGCAAAGCAGGGGCAGAGGAGAGAGAGAATTGATCTGGTACTGCTTTTGGAAAGAATAAAGAAGACGCGGCTCTGCTAATGTTACAAGTTTACAACTTTGTACAAGTCATAAAACCGCTACGCCTAGTGTGACTATTGGTTTATTAATAAACCCATTTTTTTTTTCTTTTGAAACAATTAACAAACCCATTTCCGGAGATAAAAAAAAAACAAACCCATTTCCTTTCCTTTTTTTTTTTTTTTTTTGAAACAATTAATAAACCCATTCTCATTGCACCAAAAATAACCTACTAATATATAAGAAAGTTGAAATAACAAACCCATTTCCTTTCCTTTGTTTTTTTTGGAAGAAAGTTTTGAAGAATTTCTAAGAGATTTATCCTACCAAATCTCTCAAATGAGCAATTTCAAAATAACAAAAACAAAGGACGGGATTAGATATGTTAAGGTCTTCCTAGTTGCGTCTCAAGGTAGCTATATGATCAACTACATTCTTGAATTCTCTTAAGCAATGAAGAACTTCCATATTAGTAAAGAAGTGTATTTTCTATATATGCACAATTTGTCTTACATAATGAAAAATATTTCTTATATTAGTAAATTTGAGCTTAGGAATGTAAGTGTACCTTAGTGTGGATAACAATTACGTCTAGAAGAGTAACGCTCATTTAGCTTAGAAATTCCGCAATATTTGAAATATGAATCCACTTACTTTAGTATTTAGTTATCCAAATTCAAATTTTGTTATAGCCTACAAATCCAATATATATATATATATATACATATATATATATATATATATAAGAAATTTAATTTTAAAAAAAACATTGGAATAGATATAGAGGTAGACACCACATAATAAAAGGAATAACATATGCGAAATGGGAAAAATTAGGAAAAATGGATGCAAATAATCCGATGAATGTGGCATCGTCCTGACACCGCTGCACTAAATGCTAACGGGCCAGGGTTAACTTCCCATTAACCAACCACTGAACCTCTTCCCGTTAACTTCCCCCCTGCTTTTTAATCTTTTTTTTTTTCCTTTTTTTCCCTTACTCTTTCTGCGACTATGTGTGAAGAAGAAGTCCGACTACGTGCGAATAAGAAGTCCCAAATCCTTCCTCTAGTTTTCAATTTGGGACATCGTCAAACCCTAATATGGTAATTGTGAAGATCGAGGAAAATTTTTGGTTGTGCTATTGTGAAGAGCTCTGGTTGTGCTATGTTTGAATTGCGAAGTGACTGATACAGGGGAAGAAGGTGACGCAACCATTGAAGATATTCTCAATTGTGAAAATGATACAAATGATGAAGAGTTTCAATTTCTACGACTTTCACAAGCCGTCATTTTCGCCTAGCAAATTCGGGTTGAACAAGAGATTGAAGGAAAGTTGAGATTGAATGGATACAACCTCGATTTGAAACAAACTGAAATCGTGCTCCATGGCCGCTCCGACCCACCTGCTCTAAACAAACAATACATGTAACCCCGTTAGCATTAGCGCAGCGATGTTAGGATCGGGTGAATGTAGAGTTATTCTTGGACGAAGTTATATGTGAGATTATTATAATCATACCCCCAATTTATTAGGTTATTTACATCCATTTTTTCAAAACTAAAATAAAATAGTATGCTCGTATATAGTGTCAGTGTAGTTTGGTTTCTAATCCCAATCAAAACAAAACTCCCACTGTGATACCATGAGTATATTTTATCCCACCTTAGTTTAAATGTGATATACCTAAGTTGGATAAATATATGTATATCAAGGATGTTTGCAACAATGATGGGAATCAACTTCTTAATGTTAACATATAATGAAAACTTGGTTAGCAGTGTTTTAATGGTACAGTTGTACATGATCTAATTAAACATTTGGACATTATTTAAATGGTGAACATCATTTAGATTAGGGACCTCATTACTTAAATGGTGAGATCCCTGTCGGACAGTTTAAGATTATATGCTTTTTGTTGCCGTCTGTATATATGCCGCTAAAGTTAGTGAGGTTACCTCATTGGCAATTTTGGTATTTAAACTTTTTTTTTTTTTCAAAAATACTAGAGCTTGAATTGGGCTTAAAATTTTGTCCAACCAGATGTTTGAGTTGATCAATGATAACACATACTAGTAACTATCTTCAATTAATTTGAACCGCTATTTATATTGAAATAACTTAAAATGGATTTATCTTAAAATTTACTCGAAACCAATTCGACCAGAACCCAATTTTTATCAATAGGTTTATACCTACTTATGATAGCTACAACAATGCACAATCAGATCCAAAAAAACCTATAAATTGGTCATTGTGACCTGGGACATTGACATATTCGTGTGGTATTAGTCACTATTATTGCCACTAAAAAATAACCCCTAAATTACGAAAAGTCAACGGTTAGACGGTTGTACAAGAGAGTTACTCTATGTTATGTATAAATGTTGGTTTATAAGGTTTGTATAATAAGAAATTATGATATTATTTATAAATGTTGGTTTATACGAGGAGTAAGAAAGTTACAGCTTGAAGCTTGCAACTTATTTATTTATTTCTTTTTTTCTCAACTACCAAGCAAGATTTAAAGCAAAAGCTACGGCTAATTTGGCGAGAACCTAAGCTTTGCTCTTAAAGTTGGCTATTATATCTTCTTCGGGCCTGAATTATATGGATAGCATCCAGAGAGGAGCAGTAAACTGTAAGCGAAAGCTCTATTTATACTCCCACAGTACCACTTCTGGTATCATAAAAGCCCACATATCACATATGAGCTCCGGGCCCAAATGACGCATATGTTGGGCCTTAGTACGTCACAGTTATTGAATATTGCCATTGGGTGGCATTAAATATTTGACAAAATACGACTTGCCAACCATATCCGGATATCCCCAATATGCATATAAGCATAAAAAACAAAAACACCTTTGAAAAAACCTCCAAATCTATATGGAGTATCTTTCTTCTCGGGAATAACTTATGTGCTCATTCATTGATGATTGATAGATAGGAGTACAAGGAAAGCCATCCCATTCACTCGAATCCCCAATAACCCACTGCATGCTCGCCAATATTCAACATCACTAATAATAATAAGATGTCCATTTCCTGGTTGTCTATACGGCAATAGCAATCTTCCTTACGCTACATGTCCTTGATGAATTTTTGGTCGTCCTTTGTTCAGCTTAGAGTGACTATTAAGAGATACGAGTATATGATTGATTGGATCTCTAACTATTGGTTTAAACTTTTGGTTGGATTAGTTCATTTACATGGTATAAGAGTTTTAATGACTAAAAGGTATCGAGTCAAATCCTACAACCTCCATGCTCATATAGTTGAGCATTTTAAGCACAAGGTAGAGTGGGCTTCCAACTAGCTATCAACTTATTTCCTCTTATAGTTGAGCATTCTAATCACAAAGTAGAGTGGACCTTCAATTATATATTAGTTTAAACTTTTGGTTGGATTAGTTTCTTCACATGCACTAACTATTGTTCAATAAGAAAATAGAAATATTTTCGAGATTATAAGTATTGTCATGTAATTTTAAGGTTGAGAGTTTGATTCTTACCAACTTTGTAAATCCTTATAATAAAGAAAAGAAAATATATAAGATTACATTAAGTTACAAAACATAAAACAATTTTCATTTTCAAAATAATGGTTTCTCAACTAAAGGTTGATAGAAATGAAACCCCCAAGCTCAAAATTATGAGGCAATACTCATAAACATTAGAGCATCTTCTAAATCCTACCCATCATTTAACTTATTGTTGAAAAGCCGCAAATAGCTAGCATGGAACTCACAACTGTCTGAATAAAAACAATCTACGCCAATGAAACTGATATTAGTGCAATTAATGGTAGAACAATTATTTTTAGTTGATTGACGATGACCTCATCTACTCGTATGTGGAGGTTTCATATAGTTACGTAATAAGTCTACCAATTGCACCCCAAACACAATTAAATAGGTCTACCAAACTCATACCTGTACCACCAAAAAGATCCCAGGTTAATGGGCCGCATAGTTTGTTTCAGTAACTATACACAATCACCTTTTTTTTTNTTTTTTGCCTATCAGTTTTCATAGTTGAATCAAGCGTAGTACCTTTATATGCTAAGTACTACTCCCTCCGTCCCTAATTAAAAGTGTATAATCAAGAAGTTATAATTTGTACCAAATGTAACTTGAAATGAATTTAAGAATTTTTATAATCAAGGAAGTTGTAAATTTATTAAAATTTAGTGTGTTAGAAGTGTTTGATTAAGTAATAAACAAGTTATAACATGTAATTAACATCAAATAAATTATCTATATGAACCGATGTTGGATTCACCGGCTGGATGCTAGGGAGCTTGTTCCATCCTTGTTCGACCGATAGATTTTGGCGTTGTAGTGTACTGCTAAGCGCTGCTGGCTGGGTTGGATTTGGTAATTTTGGTGGCTGGGCCACGGTACGTACCGATGTTGGTTTTGGTCATATGTTCCGGCTATTGCTAATTTCATCAATATTGGCTGTCCGTTCCTCATGTCATCGGTTGCTTTTGGCTCTTTTCTTTATCGATAATTGATGTTCTCATTTCACAAATTGCCAATACTTGTTACATTACATTACATTACATTACATTTACATATGAGATACTATTGAGTATATGAGGTGTAAAAATGGCTACTGTCTTCTGCATGCTTCTTGTCTTTGTGTTACATTGGTTTTAGGCTTTTAGCTAGACACCGCTACGTACCGATTAGTTTTGGGATGGGGTGCCTCTTTCTACGAGGGGATCCAACAGAGAGTGGGGAAATTTTTGACCCCGCCGCTGCAACCCTTCGTGTTCTCATTTGAACTGCTTGCTTCACTCACTCTTTTCCATGCATGGTTCTTCCTTTCTTTTGCTTTTTTCTACTTTTTTTTTTGTTTTTTTTTTTCAAGTGACTTTTTTTGTAATGTAATTGTAATAGTTTTACTTTTACTTGTAAGTAGGGCTTGCCCTAATGCCCTTAAAATTGATCAAAAGCGGGTTCGGATAGGTCATCCCCATAAGGCAGGTTATCAAACGGGTCGAGTCATTATAAATTTATCAAAATATTTATTGGACATTTGTGGATTTTGTCAGCTTATAATCCCCTACACAAATGTGGGGAATAGGATTCAAACCCCCAATCTTAAAGTTGAGGTAAATGAGCTCTCACCACTAAAACAACTCATTTTCCTATTATCTCCGTTGATATGAATAATCCTAAATTATTTCTTTTGCCTGTTAATTAATTAATACCACCAGCTACTTGCTAAACAATGTATTAATAGCCTCATACAAAAATGTAAGAGTAGTACCAAGAAGCTATCATTTTTTTCCTAGGAACATGAAAGTGCTATAGATCAATAGATCATAATTAAGTAATGTATTCATGTCGTGATCGACAATATAATACCATATATATGTAACACTTGAGGGAGGAAAAAAAAAGAGTAGTGGTGTAAATGAACTACTCGCATCTTGCAATTGCTTGTTTTGAAGATATGCAAATAATCTCAAAATTCCTTATAGGGAGTATTAGCTAACTTTTAATTGATAAAAGTATCTTTTTGAAGTGGAGTAGTACTCAATTCTATTGACCTATGCACCCTTTTTTTTCTTTTAATAAAATAAAATAAATAAATTCTTGAAATCATTTTAAGAAGCTAAGGCTGACAAAAATAAAGGATTTAGCCCATACAACACAGCAAGATGACGCGGATTCTAAATAAAAAAAAAAATAAATTGATGATGTCTTTACATCACGCGAAGATCAAAATCTTTTGTCTGCCCTTTCCCATTATTTCTCTCTTTATATAATTATAATGTGCTTCTTCATTCATCTTCCAACAAAAACAAAAGCTGCTGCTAAAAACTAAACTAAAGAAACAACTAGTATTACTCTAAAAGCAGCAACGAATTGAATTGAAGCAAGGATCGGGTTCGGGAATATTAAAAATGCTGATGCCACTGCTTTGGTTTCTCTTGATTTCGTCGTCGCATTTATCCTTGGCGAGTTCTTCAGCTCTTGCTCCGGCATTGTATGTGTTTGGAGATTCATTGTTTGATAGTGGCAACAACAACTGGTTGCCTACGGTGGCCAAGGCCAATTTTCCTCCTTACGGTGTCGACTTCGCCGCTGGCCCTACCGGACGGTTCACCAACGGCAAAACCGTCGCTGATTTTATAGGTAAGATATTTACATGCATCAACCCTCATTTCATATATATCAACTATAATTGCTTGGTGCCATTGTTGGGGTTTTATGATAAATTGGGTTATGCTGAAAAAGGCTTCAAAAGCCTAAATTTACAACAAATAAAATAACACCACAAGGCTTTTTTTTTTTTTTTTTCCTTCTCTCTCTCTCTCTCCCTACGTACAAGCATCATTCAATACGAAGTATATGCATTCATTCATAAGTATATCTTAGCAGGAGTAGCTTTTTATCTTAGTATTAACTTTTTAGAATTTTGGAGGTTTGTATTCGTGAAGAAACCAATTTAACCAAAAGCGATAATTAGAGGCTTAACTAAGACTCTTAGTTCTTAATAATTAAAGGATGTATATATATGACTATAGTGTATATATTAGATCCATGTTCAATTTCTCATTCTCTCTAATTTAGGTCGACCTTTTTATGTACCTCTTATAAACTATACAAAAAAGAAAAAAGAAAAAAAAAAAAAAAAAACCCTATACTTGGTTATCCCTATGTTTTCCATTGTATTGTCGTAGCATTTTTTCTATTTAATTTCATTTTTGTATTCAATGTCAACCCATCTAATCATGTCCAAATTTAGAAGTTAATATCTTATTTTGTTAATGGTATATTTTACTTCTAACCTACTAAAAATCCTTTGTTTATGCCATTTTTATGATATGTGGCCAGCTGTCTGGATCTTCTTTATTTATTTTCTTTTGTTTTTTTTTATGAAACAAGACTATAGCCAGATAATAACTTGGGTTACCATATATACTTATCTTAAATCAATATATAGTATTATTTAATATAGTTTTATTAGTATTTCTTAATTAGTTGGGCTGAGCTGGTTTTGAAGTTTTGAAGGGAAACAAATCTTTATATATGATCTGCCATTAACTCGAAATGGATTTTGTAGCTGATTATTTGGGTTTGCCATATCCTCCACCGTATAGTTCGCTTGAGAGGTTATTCGGGCCAAAATCGCTAACGGGTTACAATTATGCATCCGGATCCTGTGGCATCTTACCCCAAACTGGTGGCCAGCTTGTAAGATATACTACACTATTTTAATCCTAAGTATCTCTATTTGATTTCTTACTCTTTAATTCTATTATTGTTTCACCTTAACAACAAAACAACGTATTAAAAAAGAAAAAAAAGAAAAAAGAATGATGATGTGTCATTTCATGTATATACTCCTAGATAATACTCCTACAATGATATCATATGATATCCATGTTCGTTATGATGATTGATATACCCATCGACTCAAACACAATGATGTGTCATTCCTTCCATTTATATACTCCATCATATCCCCCATTCATGATTGATATACACAATGATGTGCCATTCCATTTATATAAAAATAAAAATTAGAATGATAGTATATCTTTAACATGTTACATGTTCCTACATTTTAGGAGTCTACATATTGAATATTAAGTGCTCTCGTAATTTCTAATTATCAACCAATGGTCAATGTGAATGGTCATCTCTTTAATCTTAAGCAAAGATCTTGTAATTGAAAAAATAAACAGTTTATAGGCAAACACTTAATTACTTCGTGCATCAATATGGTGCAAGCGTGATTAATCTTCACCTAATGGGAACAGTTTGTATATGTGATTCAAAGGCCAAAACTCCAAAATGAAAAATTACTAAAGTCGATTGGATTAATAAAGCCATAATTTGAGTCACGTAATAAGGTATGGTGGTGTCAAAGTTGCTCAAGCAACAAAATATAGTCATTTCTCCAAATTGCATGGAATAAGAATTATAAGATCCACAATTTAAATTCAATTTATGTGGAAAACTAAAAATCACAAAGTATAAAGATATGCATTTATTTATTTTTGGTGAAATTTATTTGAACTCCCAAATCCCTCTACATGTACAACCTTTCCTACGAGAAGGATGAGCGAGTGAACGCGACCACAAACAATGGCATGACAAAGTGTAAAGATATATTCTAGGACTAAGGCCTTGTTCTCTAAACCTTATTTTTGTTGACAAAAATCAGTAAAATCAGCAAAAATCAACAAAAATCAACAAAGTCGCTCTCTGCCGAATCTAACGAATCAACAAAAATCAACGAAGATCAACAAAAATTAGTAAAATCAACAAAAATCAGTAAAATCAACAAAAATCAACGAAAATCAATAAAAATAAATAATCAACAATAAATATCAACAAAAATAAGTTGTAGAGAACAAAGCCTAAAATCTTAATTAAAACTTGTACACACTTAGCCTCTTTCTCTTTATATAAAGTCTGTTTTAGGCCCATTAAAAATTCAACATAATCTGATATTTTATCGTGAACTATCCCAACTGTGTTCTAATATGGTGTGATACTACTTACTTTATTTGCAGGGGGTATGCTTGAATTTGGGGCAACAAATCAAGCTGTTTGAAGAAACAATCAAACATACCTTGGCCTCACAGTTCAAAAACCCAACACTACTTTCTCAACATTTGTCAAAGTCCATATACATTTTCTCTGTGGGCAACAATGATTATATTAACGGATATTTTAGCATCTTTTCTGATGATAGCGAACATTATAATCCTCCACAATTCGCCCAACTTCTCATTGATACATTATCACAGAAATTACAGGTGATGTCAAATTTTTGGACAAACTTTTGCTATTCTTTGAATATATTTTGATGTTCAATGTGAATGTTTTCTAAGTATTTTTAAATTAAAATACAGTAATATATAATTTTTATGTTGTGAATCAATCTACTTGTACTGACAACTGAACGCAGTAATATTTTTGATATGCAGAGGCTGTACAAGTTAGGAGCGAGGAAGGTAGTGATATTTGAACTTGGGCCTATAGGTTGCATTCCCTCAATTGTGAAGAGTGTGAAGCCTAGTGGGAAGTGTGATGAAAGTAAAAATCAGATAGTCTCAATATACAACAAGCAGCTTGCGTTGTTGCTCAACAATTTGACTTCCTCTCTCCAAGATTCACACTTTATTCTTGGTCGTGCTCATTGGCTTGGTTATGATGCTGTTATCAATCCCAGTAAATATGGTACGTCAAATTTCTCCATTTTTTCTAGTTTCCTATTTTAATAGAGAAAATCTTATACGAAGTGAAAAGTCAACTCCAAACATTTTAAAAAGTCGTTTATACAAGAATAAGACAATCTCATCTAATTTTTACTTTTTGGCAATAGGCTAATAAGAAAGTTACTGTAATAAGCTTTTTCTAATATTGAATTGTGTATGTATGTATGTGCAGGGTTAAGTGATAGTAGCAATCCATGTTGCATAACATGGGGAAATGGCACATTGTCATGCATCCCAGAGTTGAAGTCATGCACAAACCCTAAGAAACACTATTTTTGGGATGGCTATCATCTTACTGAAACTACTTGTTCTGTCATTGCTTCTCAATGCATCAATGCCACATCCGTTTGTGTTCCTATGAATATGCAGCAACTTGTCCAAGTGTAACATTTCATTTTGTCTATACATATTGTAATCCAATACATATAGACATATTATTTGGCCACGGGATAAAATAAAAGAAACCAACTGATCAGGTTGTTTTATTTGTTATTCTTTTATCGGCTGTTTATTTCATTTGATCGATCCTACAATAATCACTCATTTTTCATATTTAAACCTTAATAGGACTAAATTTGTATTGGTACACACATTTGTATATACACATAGATCATTTTTGCATTGGGTAGCGAGAAAAAACCCAAAAACACAAAACTCAAACAGAGGAGTAAAAACCATCTTGGGCCCTGAGACCAAAGTTGACAGATAGGCCCGACGTGAATGGTCTGCTATGCACAAAACGCTAATTGAGCTAATGGGCTCATCCATACCGGAACGAATATGGCGAGTTGGGTTGGTGCTTCTTAGAACAGCTTGTAAGTGTAAACCATGGGACGAAATTTGCAACCGCTTGCGTCGCCCATTGGACGGCCGAAACGCTGAAAGGGTCTTTTTAATACACTCTATTTGTCACTTTGAGCTTTTACAGTAGTTTCAGTGATAATTGGGTCTTATAAAATTGTGACACAAGTACATTAGTCCAAAAAATTGGCAAATTATTTCCTACATTTGGGAGTAGCTATTTATCTACACCGGAGGCTGTCCAATAACTGTAACTTCATTATTTATCACGCGCAACCTCATTGCGAAACACCTGTAACAACTTCATTTTTCAATAACTTTAACTTCATTTTAGACTCGTAGTCGTAATAACGTTGCATATGAAGTTACAATTGTTGACAGTATCCGGATGTAGGCAAATAGCTACTCCCCAGTGTAGGCAATAATAGTTGAAAAAATTACATCTTTGGCCAAAGCTATTCTTTTTTCATTTTCAACCAGTTTGTATCCATTTTAAACCAGAATTGAGACATTTAAAAATTCCAACCAACTTAATGTTAGTGAGGATTACAAGAATAAATGGAAGAAAATGAAAAAAACTTATTTTTGGCCAAAAAATTTGACTGGAGCTGTAATTTTTGAACCAATATGGACAAGTTATGTTTTTATTAGATCCAAATATCGCCGAATCTATTTTAAAGACCCAAGTGACAAAGGAATTTAATAACAAAACCCATTTGACATTACGACCCTCAATGGACAGCTGACAATATATCCTTGAGTGAAAACTGAGAAGGCCCTTATAAGATATTGGCCCAAAGGATGGTTGAATAAAATGTGTGCAATTTCCTCCCATTAGGAGAGTATCGGAGTAACTATTAGTTGCGTCTCCAACTAATAGCTTATGAATGTGGTTGAGTTGGTTCTTTCACACCTTTGTTCTTTACTGTAATCAGATAATTTGATTTATGAAGAGGATGAACCGGTAGTCCTAAATCCTATAATAATCTCTCCTGAGGCCTCGCTTGGATTGGGGAAATATTAGAGGGATAATGGAGAAAATTAAAGGGTAAAAGTGGAGGTTGGAGGTGGCGGTGGGGGAAAGAT
>BSSO01001133.1:0-25677 GCA_030267885.1 Mesembryanthemum crystallinum
AACCCCATAACTTTTCTATAATACCCCTCCACTAACTCACAACTACAATAAAAAAATTATATACCCTCTCTCCAATCACTTTCTCTCTCCAATCACACTCTCTCTCTTTCTATTATTTTCCTCTCACAATAATATCTCTCTCTATTACTTTAATATCTCACATTTTCCCCTTCTATTTTTTATTCCCTCTATTAGTGCAAGGGTAAATTTGTCTAAAAATATTCACCTAAAATCTTGCACCCTCTCCATTTCTGAAAGCTAATTTTGGGACAGAGGGAGTATATAGTAGTACTTTTTTGTATATTTGGTTGAAAATGCACTACAAAAAGAAGCCAATTACCGATCGAAAAAATCGTAGTTGCTAAATAGCTAAACTAGGTTGCAAACTCGATTTATATGTGATTGGGGGAATATATTACTCTAATTAATTTGTGTTAAGAAATGTCGAGCCAATTTATTCGCTCGATCCTTTGATATGGTGTGTCTATTTCAACTTATCAATTATGTATTCGGTTTGGTAATTTACTTTTTCTACCACATCATTTATTGACTAAATGCTCGTCAATTTAATATGTTTAATTCAATTCAGCTTTATTAGTTAATATCGTTTCAGTTGAAATAAACACCCTTCATTATTGAACCTTTGCATTGGAACAAGGCAAAATCCATTAAGCAATATGAGTTTTCAAATACTGCGGCAGTCATAGAAGACCTTGGACGGTTAACATACATGGTGCTTGTAAGAAAGAAAAACTCAAAGCACTTAATGTTACTCTATCTCTTAAAGGTGCTTGTCATAATTCTTTTCATCGTATTAATGTAAGTCAATTGGCTAATTAATTAAGAAATAATGCCGGTTAATTAAAAGACATTTCTTTGCGTAAGTGACGAGCCCTTGAGGAGTTCCATTGTAGAAGAGAAGAGTCCTTAAGTGAAACATGGCCTTTATTTCTGATACTGAACTTACCTATTATAGTAAGACCAAGTTAAGGGGAGCCCATTCTTGAAGACGTAATATGTGACTCAAGTGATAAGAAACTTATGATCATTTATATTAGGAGATATAACATTAATTGGGCCTCCAACCATAAGTTTAAACTTTTCGTTGGAATGGTTCATTTACATGGTATCAGAGTTTCAGCTTTTGGCTGGAATGGTTACTTCACAATTTAAGATCCTTGTGAATTAAAAATAGGTAAATTGGTATCTACTTGTGCAAAAACTTGCTAGAGATACATTTTTCCTTCACAATTTAAGATCCTTGTGAATTAAAAATAGGTAAATTGGTATCTACTTGCGCAAAAACTTACCAGTGATACATTTTTTTGAAGAATACATTGTTTGTACTGTAAATAATACTTTTCAAACAGCAAATGATACTTGTGGAAATTGACACTTCTGAATGTCTTAGAGAATTCACTCCATTATACTATCGATCTTTTGCAAGACAAACTATTGTATTCATGAAGAATCCGAACAGGATTGGTCGCAGTCCGACACGAAAATCCAAGATGAGGAGGAATATGAGAGGACAAATTCTCATCTTCTTAATTATGGGAGTGAACTTAGTGGTAGAGGTGTTAATCCCATGGAAGAAGCAAAAGTGACTATCAAGGTCATTGACATGGCATCAGGCATGACATCTCTCATCATCCAAATAACACTGTCAACACTTTACTTAAAACTCAATGTTGTGGTGGATCATGCTCTTAGCCCCTAGGATGATGCGCATGACTCGGTCATTGTTGTAACCTAGATTAAGACACTAATTCTCTCATTACTCGATTTCATTAGTCATTACCTTAATTATCAGTTAATTGTTCTTTGTCTGTGTTTACCAAGTTATGTGTAGTCTATTTGTATCATTTTATATGATAGTAAAATACAGGACTACTTATCATGAGTGTCAAACAGTATAATCTTTGACCTTTTTTTTTCTTTTAAATAATGGAATAAGTAGGCTCATCTAAATGTATTTTAGATGTAATAATTTAAATTAATATGCTTATTGAATGACACATCTTGGCCAAGTTTGACATGGTTTTATGAAGGAACTTGAACCCATATAGGTGAAGGTTCAAAACACATTGTATTATATCCAAAACATGTTGTTGGACATATTAATACGTTCATTCATTTGATTGAGTTTAAAGTATTGATGATGTATATGAAGGTTTCATATCTAAACTTAAAAATGATTGTTATGTTGCTCTGGGAATAGCTGAAATAACCAAACTCGCTGATTACTTTAAGTTGTCGATGGACCAGTAAATTTTTTTTTTTGGCTTTTTTTCCGACACAGAGGAGACATATAGATAAAAATGTACGAATTTCTAGTTCAAAATTTTATTATCTGTCAGAAGACTTTATCAATTAAGCTACCTAATATCCACACAAAGAGGGTTTATCACATAAAACATGACAAAGAGAATATCTAAGTTAGGCCAATCAATAGCTAAGACTCTAGCATATAGGACATTTAGCTAACTTTAATTGTACGTTTATGAGGTGATGGACCCAACAAAATAGACAAGGGGTTGTTGCTTTGGCACATCAATAGTTTCATAGCAAATTGGGATTTTTTGTCGTCTGTCTCTTCTCTTTATAGACCTTCTCATCATAGTCCAAATTACTAGTACTAGTGATGAAAGAGAGAAAAATTTGGCTAAGTACGAAATGAAATGATGTGTGTTTTGTGTCATTGTGTGGGATATAATAACAAGCTTTAAAAGGGTTTTTTTTCCATAAAGAAAAGTGACACTTTCTACTCCCTTACTAGGAGGCCTAACATTATAATTATTTTCTCTCTCTTCATCACCCTCTATTTATGCATTACAATGCTAAGAAGGCAATCAACCATACCAAAATGATGTTTCCCCAAATTTAGAAAAAGAAAAGGCATTATTATGATGCAAGAAAAAAATTGGGGTAATCATGAAAGTAGAGCCCATATTTTGTTTGTCTTTTAACTCAAAAAACTACATATGTGGCCATTAGGATGATTTGACATCATCATTCAAGGATTATTGCCTCTAAATCTCTAATCAAGTAATGTATCATGATGTGGTAAGGTTTTAGAGATTGAGTAAAGTGAATATTATTGACTTTCATCAATGTGGCAAATCATTTTAGTACTTTTGTTTAAATTAAAGAAAACATATGTGTAACTTTAAGGAATCTGATTTTATTGGGCATTGAGAAATTTGAGTAGGTTTAAATTTGAATAGGTTTTGTATGAATTTGGTTCATTATATGAATTAGTTTACAAGATGTAACTCTTACGGTTTATGGAGATGACTCTCATTTAATTTTTTTTTTTCATTAAGATTGACTATTTGTATTATTTCTTTATCTTCGAGAGGTGATTCCAACTTGATCTGTAGTATATATGGACCAAGTCCAAGCCGTTTCTAGTAGAGAAGTTTAGGGATAAAGCAGTAGCTTTATCCCACTTATTTCTAAGAAAGATATAGGTTGACTCTTATCGTCTCTATCTAGGAAATGGATTACCTTATCCTTTCCTCCCCTCCCCTTTCTCCTTAGCAAATTTCTACCTATAAAAAAAGATTAATAATGTACATTAGTTTCAATAATTTAGCATTCCCAAAAAGCCAAAAAGATGAATCTTCACATAAATGATGTTATTTCGAACCTAAATTATAAGTATGACTCAAACACGGAATATGTTATTTGTGAGAAACAAAATTACAAACCAAATTAGTTAAAACTTAAAAGTAACACATAATTTGTACAATGCATCTTGTTGAGTTTGACGATATACAAACCTCTCTTTAATTGCCCTCATATCACTACAAAATATTTGAGATAGAGAAAAATAGGTTAGACACTACTTTAGAGATAAAAGGAGTACAATGAATCAAGGGTAATTGTGGGGTGAGATTAAAATCCGTTCGGGGTGGTTGTGAATTGCCAGTTTTTGATTTCCAAAATCAATTTCAAAACAAAAACGTGTTCGGCAAATTAGGGGCTGAACTAAGATTTTTGGCCCATTTGAAAATTTGGCACCAGATTTTAAAAACCAAAAAAATTGGTTTTCATTCTCTGTTTTGAGTTGCGTAATTGTCCTATACGTCAGACGATCAGCATAATGATGATGATTTGCAATCTGTCATCTCTCTCCTATCCTTGGCTAAAATGTTCACGTGGACTTGACTTCCTCTCATCCTCTCTCTCTCCTCTCTCACTCTCTCTTCTCTCTCTACATTTGGCCATATTTTGTTCCTGATTCCGTTTCCTCTCTCTCCCTCAATCACACTATATTTTGTCTTGGATATTTATTTTTATGTAATCAAGTCACTATACTTACTACGAGCATTTTCAATCTTCTCATAACTTGTTTTGAAATGGAAGAATACACAACCAATACTGATTTCTCACAACTGAAAACTGGTTTTAGTTTTTAAAAATTTGAAAATTTGAAACTGAAAACCTTGCCGAACGGGGCCTAAATTAGTTGTAAATGAGTACGAGTATATTTTTGATTTTCTATGCTAAGTTTTAGTGTTTGTCATTGATTTTCACACAAATATGGGGCTTTTTGTAACCGAAAAAAATTGCATGGAATTTTTTTAGTATTTTAGTGAATTTTACTTGGGAAAGAAATCTCACACACACAAACAATTAAACTCAAACAAATCAAATGGAAACAAGACACAAGCATTTTACGTGGAAACCCGAGAATCGGGAGAAAAACTACGAACGTAATGGGATTTCTCTTAATCACAAGAGAATGGAACCAATTACAACGAACATCCGAGGTCCCTATTTATAGAACCCCAAGGAGCCTCCTTCCTAACCCAATTCAACTATGATTAGGAAACTAGCTATAACCCCTTTCCCAAGCAACTTCCTAATTACATACTTTCCAATCTACCCAAAACACCTTAGGAGATTATCTAATTACATTAGGAAATATACTAAAAAGATAAGCTAGAATAATTAAGCACAAAATATAGAAACTAAGAAAAACAGCAAAAATAGCCGAAAACCAAGAGCTACTCGCGGAACAGGCTGACTCGCCCGGGTGGCCCTGTGACCCGCCCGAGTCGGGCGCCTGTCGAGCCCAGCTCGCGAATTCTGCCTGTCAACCCGCCCGGGTGGCTTGTTGCCCAAGCTCCCACCCGCCCGGGTGGGTCTTCCTCTCGCGATTCTTCTTCGACTTCTCTTCTAACTTTCTATACTTGCTTAATTTTTCTCCAATTTCCTAACAATCTCCCACCTAAAGATAAATTAAGGAACACGAACCAAGAACCCATCATCTCGATCCGCCGATGTTCATTTAATCATCCGAGTACGTTATCACCTTCGCTCAACCGCGAAGCCCCGCCGATGCGGTGCCCACCACCCTCGACTCCCTTGCGACCTCATCCAAAGACAACTCAACAAAGTTCATGGTCACCTTTCGCTTTTGGGGCTAGCTCCCACCTAAGCGAAACACCCGTCTTTGTACATGCCTTCTTGGGTCTCTCACACAATCCACCATGTGCGAATTTCACCTTGCGCGCCAAAGGACTTCTCTTCATCCCGTCAACGGCTACACCACCAATGTTTCCACACCCTGCAGTGGTGTTCAATGTTCCTTGCCTTGTCCCCCGAGCTATCGTCATAGCCACATAGACAACTTTCCATGAACCACCCTCAAACATCACCTTGCAGCCGACTCTATCCAATTGCAAAGCAGATATTAAATTTCTTTTTAAATTCGGGATATACATAACATATTGCAACTCCCACCTACCCCCAGTTAGGGTAACAATCTCCACATCACCCTTCCTTTCAATCTCCACCGGCTCACCATTAGCAAGATAAGCCACACCAAAATTTCCATCAACGAACTTATTGAAATTTACCTTTGAAGGGGAGGCATGAAAAGATACTCCGTAATCCATGATCCATGAATCTGCATGAGCTTGATCGTTTAGGGCTAACGCATCACCGTCATCATAATCACTATCACTACCTGCTAACGCTGCAGTTCCAGATCTACCCTCTTGATCACGCTGTTGACGATTCTTCTTAGGTTTAGGACAAAACCTCTTGATATGACCCAAATCACCACAATTCCAGCAGGTTGGTTCTCCTCTTACTCGGCTTTGAGATCTACTTCGATTACCACCTCTTGCACCCCTTCTTCCCCTACCATCCGCAACAAGACCTTCACCCCAGGATTCTCCCGATTCCTTGCGACAAACACTTTCGCTTAGAATCAAATCCCTCACTTCAGCAAAATTTAATTTTTCCTGACCTTTTGAAGAATTTATTGCAGTCACAGTAGTATCCCAACTCTTGGGCAAAGAAGATAACAACAAAAGGGCATTTATTTCATCATCAAAGTTGATATTCACCGAACTGAGTTTTCTTAACATCACATTAAAGTCATTAATATGATCTTCTACATTGATTGTATTACCATCCATCTCCAAATCAAATAATTGCTTCATCAAGAATACATTAATTGCCGCCGATGGTTTCTCATACATGTTTTCAAGGGCCTTCATCAACTCCATCGTCGTTGTTGCATTCATGACATTGAATGCAACGTTCTGGGCCAGCGTAAGCCTTATTGCACCTAGTGCTTGTCGATCTAACCGTTCCCACTCCGCCTTCTCCATATCCGCAGGCTTATTCTCGATGCCCTCCAACGACAGGTATAGATTTCTTTGATACAGATAATCGGTAATCTGCATCTTCCACAAAGCAAAATCTTTCCCATCGAACTTATCGATTATGATTTTGTTTACCTCCATTGTTTGTGAATTTTCAGAAAAGGTTCTCTCCCTCACCTAAGCTCTGATACCACTTATTAGTATTTTAGTGAATTTTACCTGGGAAAGAAATTTCACACACACAAACAATTAAACTCAAAGAAATCAAACGGAAACAAAACACAAGCAATTTTACATGGAAAACCGAGAATCGGGAGAAAAACCACGAATGTACTAGGATTTCTCTTAATCACAAGAGGATGGGACCAATTACAATGAACATTCGAGATCCCTATTTATAGAACCCCAAGTAGCCTCCTTCCTAACCCAATTCAATTAGGATTAGGAAACTAGCTGTAATCCCTTTCCCAAGCAACTTTCTAATTACATACTTTCCAATCTACCCAAAACAACTTAGGAGATTATCTAATTATATTAGAAAATATACTAAAAAGATAAGCTAGCATATTTAAGCACAAAATATAGAAACTAAGAAAAACAGCAAAAATAGCCGAAAACCAAAAGCTACTTGCGGAGCAGGCTGACCCACCCGGGTGGCCCTGTGACCCGCCCGGGTCGGGCACCTGTCGAGCCCAGCTCGCGAGTTCTGCCTGCCAACCCGCCCGGGTGGCTTGTTGCCCAAGCACCCACCCGCCCGGGTGGGTCTTTTTCTCGCGATTCTTCTTCGACTTCTCTTTTAACTTTCTATACTTGCTTAATTTTTCTCCAATTTCCTAACAAATTGGTACATATGACAGATGAGTAAAAAGAAATATGGAAATTTCCTATGGTGCCCCTGAACTTTGGCCTAATGTCAGTGGTGCCCACGCTTTTCCAATAATGCCAGTGGTACCCCTTAACTTTGCCTTTAACGTTTTCTGTACCCTACTGGTTGACGGAGCTCCTTGCTGTTGATTTGTTTTTACTATTTGACTTAGTTAATTTATGGGTCATAGTAAAATGACTGATATACCCTTACTTGCCTTACTTACACAACAGCTAAGTATTTGACAAGTCTTTTCGTTATAAATTGACCCACCCACTATTGTCAGACCTCCAAAAAATTTCTTTAGATTTATAAGAGGAATGTTTGTCAAATACCTAACAGTTGTGTAATTAAGGCAAGTAAGGGTATATCTGTCATTTTACAGTTTCTCATACATTAATTAAGTCAAATAGTTAAAAACATCTAACGGAAAAGGAGTTTCGTCAACCATTAGGGTATGGAAAACGTTAAAGTCTAAGTTCTGGGGTACAAAAAATGTTAAAGTCAAAGTTCAAGGGTACTACTAGCATTATTGGAAAAGCGTGGACGCCAATGACATTAGTTCAAAGTTCAGGGGTACCACAGGAATATTCCGAAAGAAATTCATACTTATGAGATTTTTTTTTTTTTTTTTAATAAAAAAATGCCTCTTTAAAAACTATTATATGGTTTATACAAAAGAATCAACATTTTTAAGAGAAAAAAAAAATCATCTCATATGAACAACACCATACATAATACAATGTACCAAGTGGATGATTCGATTCCATTCCATTTGGTTTGACACATAGGCTTTGTTTTCTTCACCCCAATTTTTGTTTGGTTCGGATTATTTTTTCAGTTTAGTTCAATCTAGCACCTGAACCCTGGAACTTGGTAACCTAATGAAAAGTGAATGCCAACAAGACACAAGGAATACCGTTGATATTTTTCAGTTCATATTCCCGCCAAAAAGTTGGGGAAACATAGAGACATTGCCGTTGGGGCGAAACCTTGTTAAAAAACCATCGTCAAATCCAATGAAGATCTCTCCAAATTTCATCAAGCATTAAACTTAGACATATGCCATTGTCAATTCCGCTAAAGCCAATCTCTCACCCAAAAATCCTCGCAGTGTCTCTCCTTGAAAAGTTCGAAACCCTTTCATGTGAATGAGGGTGACCCAGAATCTGCTCTTAATTTCTATTCTTTGGTGAGTTATTGCTAAATCTCATAGTTAATGTTTGTATTGATCTAGGGTTGGCTTTCGATGGGGGAAAAGCCGAATGGATGGGTTTTGAAATCTGGGTTTGGATTGGATTTTTCGTTAGGAACTCGTTGATTCATATCTACTTGGTTTTTTTTGGAAGGATTTGGGATGCAGAGAGGGTGTTTGATGATAGTTTTGACTTCTGAAAATCTGATTCTGTTACTTGGAATAGGATGATTATGGGGTAGGGTGAGAATGGGCAAGTGGGTCTCGCACGCAATCTGTTCGATGAAATGCATGAGAGATGTGTCTACTTGGACTTCAATGCTTGGAGGCTATGCTGGGTTGGGTGCAGCTAAAGAGCTCTTTGGGACAATGCCTCATAGAGATGTAATAGGAGTGTAGCATGATTGAGAACCAACTAACAGCTTAAGTTTTTGGTTCAGTTGTTCCTTCACATGGTACCAGAGCTACAATGGCCAAGAGGTCTTGAATTCGGATCATTCCATGCTTCAAGCCCAAAGGGCATTCGAAGGTGGTTCCTTCACAAGATGTTTAGTGGGATTGTTTAATTGATGGGTGCGCTACGATTGGAGATGTCTCGGCTCCTCGTCAACATTTTAATAGCAAGCCTAGCCTTATTGTGGTGTCCCTGGACTACCATTTTAGCACTTTTTACAGTGTAGGACTACGATGTGTTTCTGAGATCATTTAATGGAATTATACAAGGAGAGATTCAGCCCAATGAGGCTTCTCTTGTAAGTGTCCTAACATCATGTGGTATTTAGGCATGCTAAACCAGGCTAATTGGGTCTATCATTATATAAAACAAACAGGAATGTTAAACCTAATGTATTGCTTTCTACAGCACTTTTGACAATGTACACAAACTGCAGGGTTATGGACAAAAGGTTAAAACTGTCTTTGCCAGTATTCCTAGGAGAATGTTGTGCTGTGGAACTCTATGATTATGCGTTATCATACATGTGTCTTGGAGAGAAAGCCCTTGAATTGTGTTTGGAGATGACAGAAGTAGATGAGCACCGAATATTGCTAATTTCATGCGTTTTAGCTGCATGTACACACGCGGGAATGATTTTGGAAGGTTGGTATTTTGTTTTCATATATAGAGCTGATAAGATTGAACCGAAAGTCAAGCACTATGGCTTCACAATAGATCTCCTTGGCAGGTTGGTCAGCTGAAAGACAAAGAAGAGCTAGTAAAGAAAATGCCTAGAAAGAGGATCTGCTTTATGGCGAGCCCTGCTTTTGGCTTCTTGTAGCCATTCAAATTTACCACTTGGTTAGGTGTGTTGGATAATGGTTCAAATTTACCACTTGGTTAGGTGTGTTGGATAATGGTTGATTGAGCAGCTACAAAAGATTTTGGGGCTTATTTTGTTATTATTTGACATATGTGCTGCTGAAGTGAGATAGCAAGATAGAGACATATGAAAAAAAAGGTTTTGCATGAAGTAGCAGGTATAGTACAGCCTGCTTTGGAGACCATGAACAAGAATACTCATGATTCATTCCATGGAAGAAGCATAATTAATTCATTCCCTGGTGAGACAAATGGCTGCTCAAGTGGAGCTGTTAATGGATGACACAGAATGGTCATTGAGTTCTGACTTGACAAGTGATAACTGTTTCTGGACTCCAGCAACGCAAAAGTCGTCAAAAGGATCCAAGATCTGTCCTATTTTTGCAAGGACTGGATGGGCTAGTGCAGGTATGTTTGCAAGATATCATTGTTAGAGCATTTTCTGGTTGCATATAGCTTTGTTGAGAGAGAAAATTCTCAATTCTTTAACCATTACATCTAGCAATGTACTCATTGATGCTTAGTGGTTTTTAATCACTCTATTTTTCTTATGACATTGTCTTGTGTTTGTCCAAGTAAGTTTTCTATCATGCTAGCTTCATCTGGTTGAGTTACAATTATGACTTCCATTATGAATACCTAATCAGGAACATTGTTAAGATATGTATGCACAAAATTTCTTCTGTTAGTTGGGAAAACGTTAAGTTGACAGGTTTCTATACCAATTATGCTTGAAATCAAATGTTTGAACTCTTATGTATTATAAATCTTTTATTTTAAAATTAGCATATTCAGGATTATTATCTTACATTTTACATTATTCATCATAGATAATTGATTAAGTCCAAAGCCTTACTCTGACAATGAAACAGATGAAATATACTGCATTACTAAAAGTTATTTTCAATGTTTTGCTGATTAAGGAGTAGACTTTGGCTTTTAGTTCACTTGTACTCCTGAGTCATAAATGGATCCTGCTTGCCAGTCCTGGGGAATGTTATTAACCGGAACAACCCACTTATCATTTGATTCATCACCGTCACTAAACAGCATTCTTAAAGACAATGGTCCACTTGGAGGATGAGTACTTGTCCACACAGCTCCATGGTTTCGCTGCAGTAACTTGCAGGTAAAACTTTGTGTCTGCACATATCAAGTTGCATGTTATTGTCAGATGTTTTGATTCCTCAATTTGTTTCAGTGAAGATCATAGCTGATTAATTCCTTAAAAAAAATTGTGGAATAAATAAATGGTTAGCTAACTAGTTAGCAATGTTGAGATTGGGACCTCGCACAGTTGCACAGCGGTGATGTCCTTTTGTCCTTGTTGGTAATAAATAACAAAAGCAAGGTAGCTAGGGTAGCTGCTGCTCTCATCGATCTTGACCAATATGTTTTTGCCTGGGTATCTGCACGAAACCCTGGTATGAAGACATAGGTATCAGTAAATTTCAGTAATTGGATGCTGAAGTTTGGGCAATCCCTAACTCTTAAGTAGGTAAGTGGATAAGTAGTTAAATAAAGCCTTTCCAGGTACTGCTAAAATATGTTAAGTCTGGAAAGAAATGTTATAAGATATTCCTACCAATTGCTGGATGCTGTTGCTATGATCAATGTCTAAGATATGAACAACTTTCTTGATGACTTACCGTCGGTAGTTAATGTCAACGACACCTAGGGATAGCAAAGATGCAGCTGCATCTGTTGTTCGAGCCATCTTACTAAAAGCATGGATGCTGAGAATAAATGCAGTCTGAGCACCGAAGCCTAGGTCTGTTATGACCACCGTGACCCCATTGTCAGAGCAATACTTCCTGTTGGTGCATCTCACCTGGGGAAGCCAAAAATGCATGAAACTATGAAGGAGTTAAGAATGGGGAAATTTAGATTCAGTTGTCAACGGCTACTATCGGAAATTGGATTGACTAAGGACTTGAGTTCATAATCTAAGATTGTAGAGTTCTCTAGCAAGCAAGCAATACTGTGTTTTTTCTCATATAGTCATATATCTAATCTTGTTTAATTACCTGATAGCATGCACCACAACCTATTCCATTGCGATAGAGATCTGACGCAGCCGATACGTCTCCTCCATTGACTGTAGCTCCAAATGATCCGAACCCACAAGCTCCATCTGCATTTGAACAATGCATTCAATTCCTTCGTCAAATATAGATGATACCATATGAATGTAGGGCTAAATAATGCTTTACTTATGCTAATGCTGTGGCTTTAAATTAGCAATGGCATCACCAAGTATTACTTTTAGGAGGTGATTATGAAAGCAACTACGTGAACGCTCTTTCAGATGCTAGTGGATAAAACATATAGGATTTCCTCAGGGAACTAAGAAAAGAAAACTTGACATGCTTTTCCCCTTAGCTGTAAGACCAGAGTGGCAGCCTAATATCATTCTAGAGTTGGATAACTCACGATCTGTTCCATTTTTGCTTGAGTTTGGGTAATATGCTGCACGGGACTGAAGGAACTGAGCATTAGCTATACATCCCATGAGAAGCAAGCATGTCAAAAGGAAAAGTAAATAACTGAACGAGAAAGCCATTCTGAGGGGATTATAGAGGACGCTGAAAATATGATCAGGAAAAGATGCGGTATTTGTGTGCATGAAGATCAGGAGCTGAATATAGCAGTATTTATAGGGAGCCCCATGGTCCCCTCTTTTGAAATAGGTAAACCTCATTGACTTTGACATCCTGTTGAAAGCTTTTATGACCTTCATCCTTCTTAGACTTCAGATACTACTTGTTTCATATGCCATTCAATGACAGTCCCCGGTTCTCCAGCCTTCTTACTTCCACACTGCATCAGCACTTTGTTTTGCTTCACAATGAGGGACCAAGTTGAGCAAAATGGTGGTCATGCATTTTCTCTATCAACTCCTTATCTAGTCATCATTCAGAATGGCACTACAAGCCACTTGTAGCCGTAGGGCCGAAGCCAACCATGTGAAGGTGGTTTGGATGTTTAATCTTCTCCTGGGGGTTAGAATTTGACCACTACCTATCGTGATTATGGACACCAATATATAGAAGATAGTTACTGTACAAGTCCTAGTGCGATTTGAATTAGATATTTGTTAAATGTGTACAGATGTTTTCCATGAAAAGGAAGTGTAATGGCACCTATATTAGGTGCTCCCGCACTAGTGTTTCTACTTGTCCTTTTGTCATCCCATATTCTTCTTTCTAAAATGATGAAGGTGCTAAGAGATAAGTGATCTCTTTCAATGAAAAAAAGTTAATCCAATGACTCATGTGGCTGAGAATTCATTTCGCCTCTTGATTTTTCTTCAGCCTCTTGATATTCTCAGTTATCACTGAAGTTTTGCAAGTCCTTTTTTTCTTTAACTTTTATTTCTAAAGATAGTAAGTTCAAAAAAGGGAACTATAGGACCTTTACGCAATCTTCATAGGGAAACATAGTGATCTCAGGGCCATAGCTTAAGGGTTCTCCTCTATTAGAAAGGAATAAGGTCTTGTGATAAACGTAGCTGCATAAACCAGTTAATTACTGTAACCTCAATAAGGTCTTACTTGTACATTAAGAACATGTTAATGTTACATGTTACAACCTAGAAATGTCAGATGATACTTCAAGCCCTAGTTTAATTTTAATTTGTTCTTGATGTATAATTAAACAGTTAGTAATTAAGGTGAATATCACCATTGGAAGGGGAAGTGATCCACAGACCTATCTGTCTTTTGAATTCCTCATTGCATTTCCCTTCCTCCCTCCTCTTTCTCTGCTTACCACTCATTGTCATGTACATGGAATGATACTGACTTGCAGATTGAAGGCCCTGAAATCTGAACTTGATCTTTAAGCAAAGTTCTGCTCCCCCTTTCAAAATTGGAGCTGCGTTTGACCATGGGGAGTCGCTCTAGGAACTCCAAGGGAACAGATTCAACATGAGGCAAAGGAAGCGAGTATACTTGCAGACGAACACCCCCAAGGTTCTAAGATAGAGGACTTTTGAAGAGGTGGTCATCATTGAACCAACCCCTCCCTCTTGTCTAGCATGGTTGGTTTTGCAAAGACGTAAGACCTAGACACATCATTTCTTGTACTAGTGACTCTACTAACGCGATATATTTCTTCTGCCCCTTTCTACCAGACGTATTTGATCTAGGTATCCACCTCTGGAAACATTCTGCACTCGGCCCTCTACACGATGATTCGTGAAAGGTCCAAAAATGTTTTTACCTGTAATTACCTCTTTATATGTCCAATGCTTGTTTCAATGTCATGAAGTCAAGGTTTCGGCATTGTGGAAGATAAGCATGATCATCATTTGAGCCACCAGGAATGAACCTTACAGCCTCCATTGTGCTGACTTTATTTGGTATATAGCATATAGGAGTATATTTTCTGAAAGAATTCAAATTCCCAAGGCTTAAGCATTCACCTTGGTCTCTCTGATATTTCCTCATTAATCCCATTGATTTCTTGAAAGAATGTTGATTTTAATCCTTATTTTAACCAGTGAGTTGGATTTATAGGCTTTTGGGATTCAATCTTGGAATGGGTTGTAAAGGTACTATGTTAGTCTCAGAGATACATTATTCACAGCTGTGTTCATCCTCTAACAAAGCTTGTGTCAAAGCAAAAGGATTCTGAGATAAGTTGGAGTGTCCATGGTACTCTTAAAGTTTTGTGCATATTACTAGGTATTTTATAACTAAAAAAGAAAGCATAATTGTCAAAGGGATATCCAAAACTTTCATGTAATGTAGCAATGTAAACAACACTTGAGTACGGAATAAAAATTATAATCTTCTACTAGTGAGCGTGGAGCTAGTTTGGTATGTAGATGCTTCTCACATTGAAGTCCTAAATTTAATCTCGAGGTCCCCTAATTTTGGGGGTGGGGGGGGGGGGGGGGGGAAGCAACCAATTAGGTTTATAGATGGGTGAAGGGGTTTCCCGGATATGTTACTGAGGTATATGACCATTTTAGATGGACAACCGATCCGAAAACATTCTTACCTACATCAAGAAAAATGGTAAAATTTACGACACTACTAATAAGGTGAAAGCACCATTTTCAATGTGTGCAGTATTCTTTCATGGTGAGCATGTACTCGATATTTAAAGATGCAAATAGCAACATCTTTATTAATATTTTATCTAAATCAAATCTGGTTGGCCCCACTCTTTTTTAGATCACTCACTATGGTTTATGAAGTATATTATCTGCATTTTACACAAGTTACTCATGTTAAGCTATAGTTGGCTTAAAACTACTGTACTTTCATAGATTCTCTTAACTTTCAAAACATACAACTAGCAGAAATTTAAGACCAATATCATATCCAACAGATTGATTTTAACTTATAAAAACCCTAAAAGTGAGAAAACTCCCAATGATACCAAGACAAAATACCACAACAAAGTCTACCTTAGATTCTGCCAAAGTTTACCACTTGGAGAAAAAGAAAATGCTTTGATTTGGAATGTCATTTTCTTTAGAATTATTTAAGCACAATCACAAAGACATCAAATAATTCTGAACCTCACCAAAACAGAACTAAGACAGCACCCATTTAACTATTCATAATTGTTTGTTACACATCTTACCAAACTTCAAATTTGTCATTGTTGACACTTCCAAACACTAGAAACTCTGGATTTGGAGGTGCCATAATCATATACCCTCGTGCAAAAAACAACCAATGTCAAAATGTTAAGTATCAACAATAAAGAAGGCCATTGTCCACCACCAACCAAGCTGGTGACAGTGACAATCTTGCTCAAGCCCAAAAAAACACAAACATTTTCCAACACACATATACCTATCAATAAGAAAAAACTGTACCTGTAGTATAAGAATAAGGGTAGCAAGTGCCCAAATAGACAAAATTCAACAACCCCACGAATTTAGTGCTGTCGACATTCTGTTGGTTCAATCTCGTGTCAAGTTGTAACTAAATGAGGTAATAAGACATCTTAGTAAGCTATTGCCAGAAGCTGCTCACTTCCGAAAAAATTGTGGGTTATACCCATCTAAAGCTGTCTCCTATCACTGTCGACTTGTACATGATCTCGATCTAGTAATTTACAGTCTCTTTCTGTCTCCTCCCTTCTTCCATGGCATGCGTGTATGTTCGCGTCTCTGTGCATATACGTATCACTGTAAAAATGGCCAGGAACTTCTCGATTATGATCCAAGTTGTGCAAGTTTGAGTTTGAGCCATTAATGGTGCTATCAAACTTAGTCAGCCTCACAAGTCACAACCATGTGAAGTTAGCTCTTTGAAGAGGCGGCTGTGAACCAATGAGCAAGCTGCAGAATCCACTTCGCTGGGTTCCTGCTCCATATAAACATAACTAAGCTTAGATAGTAAAATAATACACTCCCCATAATTGAATATTTGATCAGAATATGCTTGCGTTTGGAAAAAGAAAATTAAAAATGACCAATTGATAAAGAAAGCAATATGCAATCACTACCAATCAATAGTACGAGTAGTAACTAATATCATAAGCAAAGGATGAGCAAACAATGATTACTTAATGCGATCGCATATTATAATTGATTGAAAGAAATAGAGAAATACAGTAATCATCATTCAGTGACCTCAAAACAACCTGTGAGGCTGGGGAGATCTCAACAACAGCATCTACCTACTTTACCATAACAAATATCTGCAGATATACAAAATAGTTTATATAGACAACATCATGCTTGGTTACTAAGACATGCCCCTTTTATCTAGGAAGGTAGCACTAGCCTTTTCTTAACAAAACCATTTTATTTTTGATGATTTTAGTTAAAATGAGATTGTGGAACACAATCCACCATTACTAGCACCAGGAAGCATCTAAAATCCAAAGGCTATCAATGTAGTTATCCTTGTAGTACATAATTGCATGAAAGAAATTCCTCCCCCAAAATTAAAAGCGGAAAAAAAAAAAAGAAAAGAAAAAAGAAAAGAAATACATCAGTCATCGAGGCAGCAGAAGGTAACACGATTTTTCGAATTTCATAGCCAAGCCTGCAAGTTTTATGTCAAGTCATGAGTCAATGAAAGGAACGCGAAGCAACAAGCTTAAAAAGTAGTGACTCACAAAAACGGTCTAAAAAACACCTTGCCCTAGCTGGGTGTCAAAAACTGGCTTTTGTAGTGTCACAAAAGCGTCCAGTTCAATGTGAGACATCTTACATCAGTGATTAATAAAAGGAATACACTTTCATATACCACAGATTGTGATGCCAAAACGAGCTTTGAACGGGTGACAGTGTCAACAAATTCTTGAAGTTACAGACTGCTGATTTCCCGGTCGGTACCTAAAAGAATGCAAAAATCACAAATTTATTTGGCTACTGCTAATCCTAAGTTCAGCTATACAATTGATAAGCTTCCCGAATGCCAAGCTAAGGCAGCCCAACATTCAGCTGAGCTTAGTTCACAGTAAACCCACAAGATTTTAATGTAGGTCTAGTTTGCGAATTAAGCCATAATGCTGCGGTCAACTATAGTTCAAACTTCAAAGTGGTGTCCACATTAACTCCTAAGAACTGCTGCTCCATTATCTACCAACAATCTTCCACTACTGTTATATTTTTAGCCCAGCCTACCTGCTTGGTAGACCGCCTTCGGTCTCAGACAATCTAAAAACTATGCTAAAGAAAAATGCCTCAACGAGTTTCCATCAATTGGCATAATCTCAAAGATTAACATGCACCTTAGGATTCCTCCCTCCTTTACCTCTTTCAAAATCCTTACACTAACTATGCCAAAAGGAAAACCTACTGTATTTGCATGCACTATGTAAAGGTGAGATACTGAGATTACAGCACCCTTTAGCAACCACCGTAACTTGCAACCTGCTTGAGCCATATCAGATTACACAACAGTATGCTGAGAGTCATACAGAACTCAAAACATAAATGAATAACAGGTGAAGTCAGAGAAAATGATATGAAAAACAATTAAGCTCAACGCCCCGCAAAGAAATCACTCCACATCATACAGGCACTTCAAGAGGAACATAAGCAGATAACTACTAAAAGCTATGAGACCCCTAGATAAATTGGAAGAGGAGAAATCTGCTACCAGGAAGGTATCCGCCTTGGTTCGTTCAGCTGAGGTTGATATTCCAAGTCAGCCCATTGTGCCTTGGAATGTACTAATCGCTGAAACTTTTCTGGCAATTCCTGATAAGGCTGTATCTCTGAAGGGTGCACATGCATAATTGCATTCTTCAAATGCTCCATTTTAATTTCTGAAACATCAAGGTTCTCCTGGTTCCATTGAAAATATAAACATTCCTGTGGATATGATGAAAAGTATGTAACCAGTTAAGTAAAGTAACATACTTCAATCGCTAAGATAGCCGCTTCCCTGCAAATTGATGATATATCAGCACCAGTGCAGCCATCAGTAAGATGAGCCAGCTCTCTCATGTCAACATCAGAACTGCAAGGTATTTTGCGTAAATGAACACGAAATATATCGATGCGATCTGTTTCATTTGGGGGTCCAACATATAGTAGTCTATCAAAACGCCCTGCACAATAATCAGGTTCGCTGCCTCAGAACAAATAGTAAAGTTTGGGACAGGAAGAAAAGCCAATGTAACTAAAGATTTGATTATATAAGTGTTTCAAAGAGGAAGGCATCGGAAAACCTGGTCTGAGAAGGGCGGTATCGATGTTCTCAGGACAGTTTGTTGCAGCAATGACGGTGACATTAACTCTTTCATGCAAACCTATAACAAAAAGCTTTTATTCAGGCTCCATATGTCAGCATAATCTCAATAGAGCAAAAAACATTGCAGTCAATATATCACAGCATTCAAATTTTCACTTCACTTTGCCTAACAGACAATGTCTTTGCTACGTGAGATCTTATATGATTCTTTACTAGCTTTTCACCTCTTTTAACGATTCATGTTCTCCTTCTTTTTCCTGCTTTAGAGTTTCTTAGTATACCCAAGTACACAAGCAGCAACAGCAAGTTTTTCTCCAATAAGAATAACGTGTACGTGCTTTATAGAAAATTACTTCCAGTGACAGACAATTAAATCACTATGTGCACCAAAATAAACATGGTTTACCATCTAATTCTACAAGAAGTTGATTCACCACCCTATCTGCCACTGAGACGCCATCTTTTTCCCGTCCACGGGTGGCAGCAATACTGTCTATTTCATCAAAAAAAATGATTGATGGGGCATTAGCTCTTGCTTTAGCAAACAGTGATCTTATGGCCTTCTCAGATTCACCAACCCACTTGCTAAATAGTTCTGGACCCTTCACAGCAAGAAAATTAAGTCCTGCTTTTGAAGCAACTGCACGGGCCATGAGAGTTTTGCTGCATCCTGGAGGACCAAACAATAATACCCCTGTTGGTGGGCGTGTACCAATTCGTCTGAATGCATCCTGGTGCTTTTGGGGCCATTCAACAGCTTCCATCAATTGTGCCTTTGCCTCCTTTTGACCCCCAACATCTTCCCACTCAACCTTGGGAACCTCGAGAATAACCTGCAGAATAAGAGGTTGAGGAATAAAAACATCATTATATATGATTTATAGTATTACTGAGCAGCATAAATCAAGACATATCCTAAAACATTTTAACCCAGACTTGGGAGGATACACTCAGAGTCAGAACAGCTTTTCAGGAATTTCTGTCAATTTCGAACTTCTGTAGTCTAGAGATTAATTATTTTAAATGGAAAACATAAGTTAGCGCAAGCTTTTAAATTATTGTTATTTTTAGCATGACTTTAGCCGTTGCAAAAATAACATAACCTTTATGTGTTGGCAACAAAATTAGCACACTAATCAATGACTAAAAAAACTCCAGTAAGATTAGACCTGGCTAATTTTAAAGCTTAATCCCTTCTTTTCCATCCCTTTAAACTTTAAGCAAAGACGGGGAAAAAAATCTAAGCAAAAGAGAGAAAGGTGAGAGAGAGAAGACTACAGAAAGGAGAGAAATAAATAAAAGGGAAGAAGAATAAGAGATTAATTGAAAACAGGGAACAAATAAAAAGTTGTTTATCACATAAGATTTTTAAATAAATACGTGCTAGAATTTCACCGAAGTTTTTTTTATGGGTAGTTACATCGTGCTAGTTTTGTCATTTACACATCAAAGTTATGCTATTTTCACCAAGAACCAAATATTGTGCTAAAATAGCAGAGTTGAAAGTTTGTGCTAACTAATACAATTTTCCCTTCTTTCTTTTTTTTTTTTTAGGAGAAGAATGCATTAGGAGGAATTCATTGGGAGAAACACGTACAAATCAAGAACCACAAAGAGTTCAATTCCTAAGAATTTGTTGCTCAGGTGAATTTAATTGATGCAAACAGTTTCTTCTTGGTAATTTATTACCACAATAAACAATTCAGCCAAGGGGCTCAGAACCTTGGGGGGAGGGGGACAAAGACATAAAGATAGAACGAACAGTCAGCTGAAAATTGATGGAAAGATTAGTCAAGGCACTGCATAAGAGTGGAGCTTCCACACAATAATAAATGTGAGCTTCATATCGTAAGACCAAAATCATCACCACCATATAATTTCTTTAGAGAAGAATCTGTAGAACTGTAAACCCAAAAAAGCTCTCAGACCAAAGAAAAGCAATAGGCAAGAGTTTCCATTCGGATTGCAATACTTGAAAGGAAAAGAATAAAGGAAAGTTAGAATTACAGTTCCTAAATCTTTTAAGCTACAATGGTTAACAGGAAGAATTTCTTTCCATCCCCTGGTTATCTATCATATAGACAATCTAGATAAATGCAAGAAGGAGCTGATGTCAAACAAGTTAAGTAGTATTATCACAAGGCTCAAATAAACAAAAGCAAATAGCATCCAACATACCTCCCTCATGGCACTTGGACGTATTTTAATCCTGGCCATTTCAAAATCATCATAGGTTACTTTGAGAGGAGATGGCGTAAAGTTAGTTGAGACGCTCCATCCCATGTTCACTGATGATGGAGATCCTGTATGATCCTCTGAAAACTCTTCCCCACCATCTGTTGGGCAACTGAACCTTTCCATGATGCCATCAGAACCCTCACAAGCAATTCTGTTGGAATTTGCGACATCTTTAGTTGTGTTAGACATAATATACCGTCTTAAGCAAACCATAGTTGCCTCATTTTTTAGGGCCTCCAAATCAGCTCCAACAAAACCATGAGTAACCTTGGCAAGCTCCTGGATTTGATCTTCCACTAGAGAATGTTCCATTCTATCAAGAAGAGCCTCCAATATCTTACATCGTTGATCAGCAGATGGTACACCTGCATATGCATTTACTTGTATATAACAAACTAATATATCTGGCACTCAAGTCCTATCACATACTTCAGTACCATTATCTAGTACAAATATACAACTCCGCTCTACAGGTATTGGCACTTCAGAAATTTGATCATGTTATAAGATATCCCTGTAGTGCTGAAACAGAATATGGGCTAGGCCTCTTTAGTAGATAGTGTACCTATTTCAATTTCTCTATCTAGTCTTCCAGGCCGTCTAAGGGCAGGCTCAATACACTCAAGCCTGTTGGTCGCAGCAATAACAAGCAGGCCATCTGTTCTGCTTATTCCATCCATCAAGTTCAGTAATGTCGCAACCATCCTTTGGGATAGCTCCTCACCACCTTCTTTCCTGGCTGGTGCTATAGCATCTAACTCATCGATGAAAATCTAGGTAAAAATCTGGTCAGTAACACTAAAGAAATATTATGTAGAGTAAAATTTACAGCACTGTTCTTCTCTTTTAATATCTACAGAGCAAAAACTCATAAGAAATTAAAAATCGTTGCGCAAAGAGATCTAACCACTGAAGGAGCAGCTTCACTAGCTGACTTGAAGACCTCATGGAGTGCCTGTTCACTTTCTCCATGATATTGGCCAACAATTTCAGGCCCATTCACTTTAAATAGGTTAACCCCAGCATCAAGAGCACATAATTGAGCCAAAGACGTTTTCCCAGTGCCGGGTGGACCGTGAAGCAGCACTCCTTTTGTAGTTCGTAAACCGAAACTAAAAGAGTTAAATGCCAATCAAGATACAACACCAACTATTTGATAAGGAAACATAATAAGAGCGTAATTTAAACTGTGAGTCCTTAATGAAAACTAATGGGCAAGCATCTAAGAACAGGATAAAAAAATATGCAGCACTATGAAAATAGAGGATAACATAAGCCTGCAAGAACAGGATCATTACTATAAGGCATTATGACAAAAGCAGAGATTTCTAAGTTGTCTCACATCAGTCACATGCAATCTAGTAAATGCAAATTACATGAAGGATATTGCTAACAGTATGTTAATAGCAAACACATTTAAATAAGAATATATGACAAACCTTGACAAGGCATTCTTCACTGACGAGGAGATTAAATTTTTCAAGAGCTCGTATTCCTTCCATAACTTCTCCTTTCTTGAAGAAGATAATTCCTTAAATCTTGCAACTTCATCCTCCATTTTATCATTAATGTCCCTAGTTTCCAATTTGCCAGGGATTGATCCTTCTACCGGAATATCTGATGCTAAATCAGACGGCAAACAGATACGTACTTTTGTTGCATGATCTATGATGAAAGCTTCATTAGTATGACAAAGCAAAGAAGTTTGAGTAGAGTCCTGATCAGTACTATTAGCTGACAAGCTTTTTGCACCCACCACTTCAAAGAAACATAGCCTTGAGAGCACAGGGACTGTCACTATATTTCCACAAAGTAAAGTTCGAGGATATAACCAGGAAACAGCTGTATGCTCTAAAAGTTTCTTCGCATTTTTGTCTCCTAATACTTCTTGCACATCAAGTGAATCAGAATATGATCCCCTTGTAGCACTTAGACGAGAGGCTGAATCTTCAGATGATAGCGAACTTAACCTACTAGGACTTGGAGAGCACGGTCTTGAGTGCTTTAACATTGGCGTTGAAGGGGAAGAAAATTTACCATTTTCATATCCATTTTGAGTTTTGTCAGAACAAATTCTATATGGGGAAGGTGCATCCACATTCATTGACGAACCACATTTAGGTAGCAATTTAATATACAATTCCTTGGGATGATATAGCAACAGATGGTCAACCGTAGAGCTAGAAAGCTTTCCATCACCATGATTAAGGCTAGTTAATGATCCATCATGAATAGGGTGCACAAACAAAACACTTCCAGCAGTGGGGCAACCCAATGAGTATGACAGGCTTGAAGAGATCCGTACTCCATTCTTTTGAAGCTGTAAGAGACATCGGAAGAGATTTAGTAATACCCACCATTAATACAGGATGCAATTTCCCATCATTCAAGCTCACTAACATTTTTCACATTCTAGTACTGATGTAGCCCCTGTTTATTCAGCTATCTTGTCTAACTCGTTAAGCAAATCTAATGGAGAAATATACATAGACAAACCTCCTAAGCTCCCCTTGATAGATAAGGGTTCTCTCTTCACCTCTAGGGCTTCAATTTACAATGAAATCAGCACATATGGTGAATTCATAACAACAATTTTTTCTTTTTTAAATTCCCCATGTCAAGATCCTCTATTCACTAATAAAAGCCTTGGAATGTTTCATAAATGAGACATTAGGTAAAGGCCAGCCTACTGAAGTCTGAAACCCTTGAGCAAACTACTTTGATCTGGGAAGCGACCAAGTTTTGGACCAGGGAAAGCCTAGACAAATTTGCAGTGAAGGACGGGATTTTCGTCTCCAGTTCATTAATGTTCTCGATGCTATGCACTGTCAACATCCTTTTCACCACTAAATTCCACATAAAACAATACAAGGAAATAAAAAGGAACAAATAAAGTAGGATGCATGGACCTATGAAGGCACGAAAACGACACGATACGACATGACAAAGCGTGCGAGACATATTGTAACATCCACCCTCTATAAATGTCTCTTCCCCATGTCTATGTCATGTCCAGCCCATTTCATGCCCATGTCCGTGCAACCTAGCAGATAAATTTCAGAAGCAGACCTTACTGGAATGAAAGGCTGTTGCAAGAGCAAAATAGTTCCCTGCTCTGTCATCCATCTTCCCTTCCAATTCAACTCCAAACTCTTGACTACATTCCACCGCCAATGATCTCAGAGGGAATCCCGACATTGAATTTCGACCCACAGAAGCAAGTGACACCTGCCATATTTTCCAAAATCCTTTCTTTAGTAAACACTAATACAGAAAATAGCCTGAACTGCAAAACAAGGTGCAATTTCGCAAAATGAACAACAAACCACAAAAACCCATAAGACCAATTCAATTGAATTTCACAAAATTCTGTAAAACCCAGCTGCTAAATCCCGAAACTATACAAAAACTAGCTAATAACTAAAACCAATCTAAGTATAAATTGAGCAATTACCGAGACAATGGAACCAGGAGAGATGGAAGAAGCGAGAAACGAAGCTTCAGAGAGCCAAATCTTGCAACCCTTTTGCTGGGAGGAGGAATCAACATCAAAGGTTTGGCAAGTGAGAGCAGCTTTGCTAATGAAAGATGGGAACTTTGAGGAAGCTTCATCAATGGAGGAAATCAAGTCATCTTGGGAGATGGTGGTGGGTGTAGCAGAAAGGGGAGTTTGAGGAGATGGTGATGATCGAAAGTTACTGTCTGACTGTGATGATTGAAGCTGCTGCTTTGATGATAATGGCGTTTTGGGTTGCTTCTTCGACTTTGAAGGCATCCTCTTTCTCTTTGAGAGTGTGTGTGTTGTTGATTCTTCGAAAACCCTTCAAAAGAAACTAATAGAGGGGTTTATGTAGGGTTTTCTTTTCTCTTAATTTTCCCTCTAATTTCAACGGGTAAGAATGAGATGTTAGGTCTATGAATGAGTCAATCTAATTTCTGTTCACAAGTCACAACTAGGATGGTAAGGCACTGAACCGGTTTGATGAGTTCTCGGAGTCAGTTCAGTCAAAGCTTCGACCGAATGCTCTTTGAAGTGAGTTAACGAAGTATTGATTTAGAGGAATGTGTTGAATTTTTATTCCATCTATTTTTATGAAAAATTTGTTTTGAATAATCTAAATTATCTTCGAGTTTGTGGAAAATAGTCTCAACTTTACTGTTCGTGTGTAATAATCTAAATTATCACTTTGGTTGCCACGCATACACCAATCTTTGACCACATAAGCCATATTGTATCAAACTTCTCATGATAAATAAAATTGGCAACATTGGTTTAATTTATTATACTTTTGTTGGGAGTTCAATTTGAGGATTATTAAAACAAATAACTAACGGGAAGGCTAAAGTTGTTGAGGCTGGTGCACACATTGCAATCAAAGTGATAATTTAGATGATTATTACACACAAATAATGAAGTTGAGATTATTTTCAGTAACCCATCGATAGTTTGGATTATTCAAAACCGGGTGTAAGCGGAGTGGACTAGGTAGTTATAATAAGGTCAACCTCACCATTAAAGGCCTATTCTTTTCGATTGAAATTGATTGACCTAAAACTAAACTGAACTTATTGTGACTGAATTGAATTGAATTAAACTAAAACTTAACTTAACTTAATCTAAACTTGATATTATTATTATTATTATTATTATTATTATTATTATTATTATTATTATTATTATTATTATTATTATTATTAGGGAGTAATAAAATGATTGGTAAGTAAGAAATTCAATTCAGGATCATAAAATTTATGACTTC